>MU695104.1:0-29723 GCA_026770625.1 Nicotiana glauca | reverse complement strand
TAACATCAAAATCCTCAATTTTCATCAAATCAAAGCCTAAGTTTCTTAAAAACTTCCCAATCTCACATTCGATCAAAAATCCAACCAAACGACGTCCAAATGACCAAAAAATTTGCAAACATGTCCAAAATCACCTGACGAAGCTACTGCAACTCTCGAAATTCCATTCCGACCCTCGGATCAAAATCTCACCTATCAACCGGGATTCGCCAAAATTCCAACTTCGCCAATATAGGCTCACTTCTTCACCGGACCTCCAAAATTACTTTCGATTGCGCTACTAAGCCTTAAATCATCTTCTGGAGCTAACTGAACCATCGAAATTCAATACCGAGCCCTCTAACTCATAAGTCAACATCCGGTTGACTTTTCCAACTTAAGTCTTCTTAAAAGAGACTAAGTATCTCATTTCTTATCAAAATTACTCCGATTAAATTCTAACGCACCCAATACCAATGAGGGGGCATAAAGCAACACAATAAGGGGGAAACAGGGCGGTAATACCTGAGACGACGGGTCGGGTCGTCACATAAACGACCTCAGAATCGGGATCTGAAGGTTCCAGCAGGTTTGTATGATGATTTCGGACTTGGGCGTATGCCCGAATTGGGTTTTGAATAACCCGGAAGCGTTTTGGCGCCTATTGTGGAAGATAGTAATTTAGAAGAAACTTTATAAGTTTGGTTTGAAGTGCATATCGGTGTTATCAACATCCGTTTGGAATTTTGAGACTGTGAATAGCTCCGTATAGTGTTTCTGGAGTTGGGGGCGCGATCGTAAGTGAATTCGGAGGCCCGTAGACCATTTTGAAGCCAATTGGCTAAAGATAGAAAGTTGAAGGTTTGGAAGTATGACCGGGGAGTTGACTTTTTGATATCGGGGCCGGAATCAAATTCTGAAAGTTAGAGTAGGTCCTTAATGTCAAATATAACTACTGTGCAAAATTTAAAGTCAATCGGACGTGATTTGATAGGTTTCGGCATCGGAAATAGAAGTTGGAAATCTTAAAGTTCATAAACTTGAATTTGGGGTGTAATTCGTGAATTTAGCATTGTTTGATATGATTTGAAGCCTCGAGCTAGTTCGTAATGTGTTTTAGGACTGGTTGGTATGATTGGTTGGGGTCCCGGGGGCCTCGGGTGGATTTCGGGTGGTTAACGAATTAAAAATTTAATTTTTGAAAGAGCTGAGTTGCTGGTGTCTGGTATTTCCGCTTCTGCGGAAATGGGACCGCAGAAGCGGCCCTGCAGAAGTGGTAAATGGAGCCGCAGAAGCGGATTTGAGCAAAAATTTGAGGACCGCAGATGCGATCAAGGTTCCGCAGAAGCGGGATCGCATCTGCGGAAATGGATGTCGCAGAAGCGAAAATGTGGGCGGCCAGGGCTGATCGCGGAAGCGGCCAAAAATCCGCAGAAGCGGAACCGCATGTGCGGTTGTTCTTCCGTAGAAGCGGAAAGTGAGCTGGAGCCCAGAACCGTAGAAACAAAATTTTGTCCGCAAAAGCGAAATTGCGGAAGCGTAAATATTTTCGCAGAAGCGAAAATAGCTGGAGCAGTGAGGTTGATTTAAGTTGTGAATTTGGTTCATTTCTCTCATTTTTCTTCATTTCATTGGCGATTTTTGGAGGGTTAAAAGGAAGCTCTTCATCAACAATGTTGAGGTAAGTCATCCCTATCACTTTTGAGTTAAATATATCAATTATATATGGATTTAAGCATGAAAATTAGAGTAAATATTGAGGTTTGGGTTGAAAACCTAGAAAATTATAAAACTTGGATTTTAGCCACAATTTTGAGAATGGAAGTAGGAGAAAATTATATATTGAATTTCTAAGGTCATGGGTAACTTTTACTTTTGAAAAATTTTGGATTCCGAGCACGTGGGCCCGAGGGTATTTTGGTCAACTTTTCGTTCGGAGTTAGGAATTGTTGTAAATTGAGTTGTAAGGTATAGTTGAGCATATATTAATGAATTTGTATGATCATTGGCTAGTTTCAGGGCGTTGTGCGTTGGTTCAAGCCTTCAGAAGGATGTAGAATGCCGATTTCGAGTCTTCGGAGCGAGGTGAGTCTCCTTTATAATTATAAATGGTGTTCGTCTTATTTTAGCTTTTTTTTGTCCATATTAGTTAGACGCGTTTATAGCGATATACTTTCCGTGGAATATTCACTAAATATCTCCCATTCTCCCCGTCTTAGAAATAATGAATTGCCATAAAAAATAACATTTTAGAGGCAATATGATGCATTCTATTTGCTTTGCTAGAGATAATAGATTTGAATGAATATTAGATTACTTCAATAGAGATTTACTCACAAACCATGCATCACCAAAAATGCAGCTTACTCTTCTTCTAGGCAAAGACCAAAAGACTAGTAATAGTAACTTGACTAATTGAAGAAAAACCAAAATGAACGTATGAAAAGAGAGAACATAGTACTTCATCCATATACAAACACTAAAAAGGTTTTGGCAGCAGCTATTTGCATATATACACACCAAAAAAGGATCAAGAACAAAACACTACAGAGACAAACTTCGTAACCAATCCAATAGTTCAACATTCAAGACCACTTCTACAGAAACAAAACTTTGCGCTAAACATTCAAGACCACTTCTACAGAAACAAAACTTTGCGCCCAACCATTTAACAAAAACCACTTCCATTCTGTGCCGAAAAAGTACTTAATACTACTACAAAATTCCATAAAAAGTTTGATAAGAGAATAGGCAAAATGTTAATATATATAAATAAAAATAAATTATATATATATATTTATATTCTTAACGGGTTAACGGATTATCCGTTAAGAAAATTAAATAATCTGCCCCCAAACCGATAAGCCGTTAATTAAAAAAATTTAATATGTTCCCCGTCCGTTAAGCCGTTACCAGTAAGCCATTAAGCTTCGATTCGGATCAGTTTTTGATTTTGGATCGGTTTTGAACACCCCTATTTGCAATCGAAAGTTTTGCAAAGTGGCATGTAATAGGTAGATTATAAGTTAGTGAGTTGAAAAGCCTACTAGTGTAGGTCATGGTTTTTTGATCCCCTTGTGTGGAATTTTTTCACGTAGAAAACCTCTGGCCTCCTTTACATTTAGTCTTTACTGCTTTCAATGTATCAATCTCATAGAGGACCGGGTACTCTATAGGTTGGCGGACTCATACAGGCTATTAGTACTCATAGAAAGCACAGTACCCAGGTCTATGGACGTCTACGTAGTCTCTCCCCGCTGGAATCATTTCTATATGAGCAGGAATGCCATATTTTATACGAATGGCATCAATATGGACCTGCTCCGTCTTAGAATATTCCATATTTTATACGAATGGCATCAATATGGACCTGCTCCGTCTTAGAATATACGAGGCTCGGGGTAGGAGGTGGATCTTTGAGGAAATCACTTCGAGATAAATGATGCCTCGGTAGCAGCTCCCCCACCGTAGGAGGGTTGTCATTCTCTTCTACTACTGCATCTCCGTTGTCGAAAGAAGGCACTATTGACGACGGGGTTGTTTCAAGAACCTCTTCGCGGGAACGATGGGATCTCAGAATAATATCGTTTGAAGAAGTATCAACAAAGGATGAGGAAGCAAGAAGAAGTTTCAGACAGTGAAATAAGAAAAGAACAAAAGGATTAGAGGGTAAGAGAAAAAGAATGAAAGAGATCTTCAAGAGAGGAATGGCTAAAGTTTTTCAAAAAAAATCAAATCCTTCACCTATTTATAGGATTAGAAAGTGCCCGAATCGATGCGTAGGTCTCAATGCTGCGTGTCTCAATGCTGCGCAAGAATTGAAGATTTAAGCCGTCAAATCCTTAACTCGAAAACCTACATAATGATGACGCACGTGGAACTGACATCACTTCCCTGTGAAAAGCATCACACGTCGCTTTGCTGAACGTGATGACCATCCCCCATTGACCATGTCGTAAAGTTCCAACAGGTCAAATTTCTTCGAGAGAGCGTGTGAAGTTCGCTCATCGAGGATGCGTCCGTTCGCAATCTCGACAAGCGGAGGGGCTAACTGTATGAGTCCAAATTTAACCAACCACAACTTACGGTGAATACGACAAACGATCAGACATCTTCGGGTCGACGTCCCGAAAGAGATGGCCTTATTGCAAAAGAGGAAGTTGTACAACCCTTGTAATATTATAAGCCTGTTAGGGAACATTGAAAATATTCTATCGAATATTCTTGGTAGTTTGTTTCTGGCAACTTAGAGGAGTCTCCCTCTAGTATATAAGGGGTACAAAGAGCTTTGTAAAAGGGGAGAAAAATACTCTACAAGAAAACATTATCTGAGAACAAAATTAAATTTATTGTCGATCACATCTTCATTTTTTTTATCTAGTATTTATTATACTCAGCTAAGATTTACCCTTTCATCTTTCGATTGATTTGTTCAAAGAGATTTTCGCATCTTTTGAGTCAAAAAATGACCAGATAGTTCTGTCACAACTCTCTTGTTCCAATCTCAGAATTTTACACTCTAGAAACTTTTGCAAAGTCTCTAGCAATGCCGTTATGGATAAACGCACAAGTACGGTGAGTTCTCTTAAAATATTTTTTAGAAAAAGATTAATATTTAATTTCGATTAAGATACTTTATAAAAACTTTCATTCTGTCTACAGAATATGAGCTGCATTTTTCATTAATCAAAATCATGATTTTATGTTAAACATCACAACATTGGCCTTAGGTGGGTAAGTTGTCGAAGCTGTACAAAAATTGAAAAAATGGTCCTGATATTACATTTGTGGTATTGAAAGTAATTTCTACAGTAAATCACTAGCCTAATTTTTTTAAGGCTTTCCTATTGTTGTCCTTCTAGACTATTTCAAGTATAGGTTAATTATCTCTGTCAACCTACTGAGTAGTAACTGGGTTATTCTTCAACTTTGAAGGAAAGTGATATCGCTTATTCTGCTGGTGGTAATGTTGTCATTGCCTGTAATTCTCTAGAGCAAGGTATGGTACATCATCTTGATTGTTGTACTTCACGCTGAATTTGCTCATATTCTGCTTCATATATGGTTATAGAAACTTTTAATTTTTAAACGACGATAATAATCGTATAGCTGGGTTGTGGTTGAATTTATTGTTATGTATTTGGGAACTTAACAAGGACTTGTTATACGGCGACTGAACGAATTGCACATCACTCTATGTCTATCTAAAGTATATATTCATGTATAAATGTCTTTGTTTATTAGCAGTACATTCTGTTGACTCAGATTTGCTGTATATCATAGCTTATACTGACAAAATAAAACAAGTAAGATTATTGTGTATTAATTTATAAACTACAGTACATGTGTGCTGCCTCAACTGAAGAGTAAGAAGTCCATTCGATTGAAATAGCCTCAGCTCAGTGAATATCAATACTCTGTTGACTGATTATTGCTGCTTTCTATATGGCGTTTAGGAACATATTAATGTGGAAATGAAATAATGAAGTTAGTTGATTACAATCCATCTATACTTGGTTATTGTGGTCACTAAATCACAGCAAATTAATCTTTTTGTCGCGAAAAGCATAGATATTCGAGAACTGCACTTAAACTACAAGAAAAGAGAGTACTTCCTACATTTTTAGTCAAATGTCATTTGGTTTAGATCTCAGGACATCTTGTGTCTGCTTGCAGATATCTGGGGAAAATATTTTCATTACTAACTTTCGCTGATAGAGTATGCTTTTCTCTCTTTTCACCAGTAGTCATCTTTGTGATAAATGATCAGTGGCATTAAGTGTTACTTTGAGCAAAGACAACATAACTTGAAAGCACCAGGAAACAAAGAATACATTACTGAATAAAAGAATCTCAATACCATTGAAAGGTTCACCAGCCACTGAAAGCAATATAGTCAGCATTTCCACAATACTTCTATAATGGAGGAATTCTTTGTCATTCTTCTTTTTAGCTTCTTCATTTAAATGTAATAAACTGTTACTATCTTCCCCTTTTTGAGTTCAACAAGAATTAAATGAATAACTAATTAAGATGTAAAAGCTGAAAAGTCAGCAATTATGACAGGTACCTTATATTGACGAGTCAGTGGGTGAGCTGAGCTTTCTCATGTGGTGGTGTAATCGTTTGCAAATGTTTACATCAAAAGAGATGACAAAAACTAAGGAACTCAACATATCTTCACGTTCAAAATGCAAGAGAGCTTGACGAAGCTGGAGTTAACTTCTCAAAAATTGAACATTTATACATATTTGGAAAACCCGGACCCGGTCGTGATGACGCATCTCGTGAAGACAAGGTCATCCGACACATTCCCATTCCAATCTTAAGCAATAAAATAATAAGTATTAAGTCGTAAACATGATAAAATCTTAAAAATAAGTAGTTAACAGTATAATGTGCGAAAAAGCAAACCCAACACAGCCCCATACTGGGGTGTCACTAGTCATGAGCATCTACTAAGGTCCGAATACGACTAGAGTAAAAAATGTATTAAATACAATCTCATGAAATCGAGAGGGAGATAAAAGCAGTGATGCGAATGTCGGGCAGCTATATTGCTAAACTCCGACGACTCTGCCTCTGAGCAACCAATACCCGCTACAAGGTTCAGAAATACCTGAATCTGCACATAACGTGTAGAGAGTAAAGTGAGTAATTCCAACTCAGTGAGTAATAAAAATAAATAAAGACTGAGTGATAGGAAATCACGAAGAGTACATCAACATGTTGTATAGAAGCAGTACAAAATCAGTAAGAAAGCAATGAAGCTGTGAAATCTCTTAAGCACCTTAGCTCAGTTTAAACTTCTTCAAAAATGACTTTTCAACAGTTAAGCAATTGAATGCAAGTAATTAGAACAGATAAGCATAGAAGATCCGCCCTTGGGCACAATTACACAATTAAACAAGTACATGACAGGTAAATAAGAAAGATAAACATATAAAGGTTCGCCCCTCGGGCACAATGTCAACAAATCCGCCCCTCGGGCAATATCTCAGAAAAACACTAGCCCCTCGGGCTATATCTCAGAATCATACCAGCCCATTAAGCTATATCTCACATCACAATGGGTATCCGCGCTCACTGGGGTGTGCAAACTTCTGGAGGGGCCCCTTACTGCCCAAGCGCAATATCAAGTCATCTCGTGGCATCATAAACAGGCTTTCGGGCTCATATCAATATCAAGCCACCTCGTGGCACATAATCTCAGGCTCTCTTCCTCATTATCATAATCAGTATATCACTGCTGCGGCGTGCAGCAGGACCCAAAAGTATCCTCACAATACAGGACCTCGGCCTTACTCTGTCAGAATCTCATAAGCCCCTCGGGCATCAGTAAACTATGAAGCTCGGCTCAAATATCTTTGAAAATATCAATTAATATGTTTAAAACAGAATAACATAGCTGAGTTTTTAAAATAGTAGAAATATAGCATGACTAAGCACAAGTATGAGATCAAATAGTGAGAAAAATATCATTAATAATCCCTAAGGGTTCAAATAGTTGGCATGAAGCCCAAATATGACATGTAGCCCAAAGTATAATAATGTCAAACAATTAGCTGCCAATTATACAAAATAATAGTCATTCGGGATGGACTAAGTCACAATCCCCACGGTGCACGACCTCATGCTCGTCATCTAGTGTGTGTTTCACCTCAATATAGCGCGACGTTGTGCAATCCGGAGTTTCGTACCCTCAGAACAACGTTTAAAATTATTACTCACCTTAATCCGGCCCGAAATCTAGCTTGCAATGCCTTTGGCCCTCGAATCGACCTCCAAATGCTCCAAATCTAACCAAAATCGGTATATTATCATCAACGTACACTAAAGGAACAAAGCCCAAGTGAAAATTATCAAATTACGTAAAAAATCCCGAAATTGGCCAACCCGACTCCGGGCCCATATCTCGAAATCCAACGAAACTCACAAAATTCGACAACCCATTAAACCACGAGTCCAACAATATCAAAATTACTAAATTCCGATAACAATTCGACCTCCAAATCTTCAAATCTTATTTTGAAATCCCTAGGTCCAAATCCCCAATTTACACCTCAAAAAAATGTAATCTAGTCGGATTATTAGATGATAATTCTATATTATGGAGTAGAAATGATCACAAGTGACTTACCTCAAGATTTTCCATGATTTCTCGCTCAAAAATTGCCCCAAGCCGCGTTATTTTTGTCCAAAAATATGGGAATGAGCTAAAAAAACACACGACAACTCAATAAAACACGATTTTGTCGCTCAAAGCCCCATTCCCGTCGCTAAAAGTGTCAAATCTGGTCGCTAAATGTGCACACCAGATCCTGCTGCACCAGTAATGTTTATTTTCACTGAAAAGGCTCTAATTCCACCATACGAACTCGGAATTCGATGATTCCTATTTCTATAAGTCATAAATAATAATACGAACATAGCCCTTCAAGCGAAACTCAATTCGGAGCTCATTTGCTGAGTGCGATACCCATTTTGCTCGTTAAACAATTAACTCATGTTACGCGTCAAAAACCCAATCGCGACTTGATGAAATTAGACCAAACTTTCGAGATCACTCCTATAATTCATTATTAAAATTCCAAAAGTCTCGAAATCAATTTCAATCTCTAGAACTAAAAATGAACCTTTGGATCATTATATGCTTATGCTCAAAACGGCAAAATTTTCCAAAAATTCTTCCAAAACTTATCTGAGCCTCATGGGACCCCGACCAAACAAGCTAACACACCCCAAAACATCATTGAACTTGCTCCAACCTTCGAAACGCTCAAAATAATATCAAAATATCGAATCACCCTCGTATTCAAGCCTAAGAATTCCAAAACTTTCGAATTCCGAATTCGATCTATCAAATCTCGTACGAATGACCTAAAATTTCGCACACACGTCACAAATGAAACAACGGACCTACTCCAATTTCTAGAATTCCATTCCGACCCCTATATCAAAATCTCACCTATCAACCGGAAAACGCCAAAATTCCAATTTCGCCAATTCTAGCCTAAATCTACTCCGGACCTCCAAAGTACATTCCGGTCACACTCCTAAGTCCCAAATCACCTAACGGAGCTAACCAAATTATAAAAATTCTAATCCGAGATCGAATACTAAAAAGTCAAAACTTGGTCAAACCTTTCAAACTTAAAGCTTCAAACTAAGAATTTTTCTTCCAAATCTATTCCGATTATCCTAAAAATTAAAACCGTTGATTTACATAGTCATAATACATCATACAGGGCTAGTCATGCCCAAGAACTGGCGAGCGAAAGTACAAAAGCTTAAAACGACCGGTCGGGTCGTTACATGTAGGTTCTAACACAAGTTTATTCAATATTAAGTTCGAAAATGAACTGATGAAATCCCTTGTTTTTAAGCCACTGATGCAATGGAGACCGTCTTGAGAAATCTCTCATCATGGATCATCTTATCAACTCAGACAAAAATGTAAATTTAATAATGATTCAGTGCAGACAAATCAAATCACATATTTGTCTGAGTTGATAAGTTGATACTATTAGAAACATTTGGGACGTAAATTGGACGACTGTTGCTCCAGCAAAACAAGGAATTCCATCAAATCATTATCAAACTTTATCAAATAAACTCATGCGATCATAACAGTTTTCCCTCGCCCACATCTGCATAAATATTTCCAATTTTTTAAAAGTCAACTCAGCTTCATCAATCTCTATTAAAATTAACATACTGGATGGACATTTGTAGATGTATAAAATTTATTGGGTTTAATCCATATAAAATTTGGATTAAATTCAATTGGTTTAAATAATTAATTTGGGCTTTACAAGTTAAACTAGTCAATTTTATTATTTTCAGGCCCAAAGTCCATTTCATCTTAAGGCCCAGACTTATGCCATGTGACATGGCATATCCAGTCAAACTCCAGGCCAATAAGGTGACGTCACGTGTTAAATAATGTGGCAATCCAAGTCAAAAAGCAAGAACCAACCACAAATCGCCAAGTGGCTAAAATGACACGGACCAATCAAAATCAAGCAAGAGAGGTTTTTATGTAGCTTGACTGTCCATCCTCTACAACTATAAATAGAGGGGTTACATAACTCTCAAAGGACATTCAGAGTTGGAGAAGAACACTCCGCAATTGGTGAGGGTATCCACAAACATAGAGATCAATCATCAAGTGCTTAGTTCTTCAACAAATGAGTGATCAATGGAGTTCTTCCCGGAGATCAACCTATAACAACAAAGTGCTGCACGATGTTCTTGGCGACTAAATACATCACAAGGAGGTCTGCATCATCCTACGTTCGAGAAAGACGCTTCTCAAGCCATCGAATCACGGAGAATTTTAGAGAGGAGAATCAAGGGACACATAGAATTTTGCTCACAAATATTTATCAATAAAAACTCTTTTGTTTTTATATTATTTTTGTTGCAGTTTATTTTTCGTCTTACGAAAATTTGTTGCAAACAAATTTTGGCATGCCCGGTGGGACCAATTCTGCCCTTCATCTCTCCTTCTTGCAAGTTGAAAACTACAAACTTCAGATCTACTGCTACAATGGCCTTCTACAAATATGATGTTTCATGCAAAGATGATAATGTTGCTGCATCTGCTCAGCTCAGTCACGTTGGACCAATCACTCGAAGTAAGTTTAAGGCTAGTGGCTTAGACGGGTCCGAATACTTCGCCTCCTTGGAGATGGCAAAGAAAAGCATATCTCATATGACGTTCGCAACCACAATCTCTGGGGGCAATACCCCATTATCGATGTTTGACGAACTTTCTCCAACAGCCTTAAACCTTAGCGGATTTGAGGATTTGGTGGATTCTTCAGTTTTAACGAAAGTCAATTCCTTGATGACTGATGCAACTAACGTGGACGAAAAGTTTGCCATGATGAAACAGACTATAGAGTTCTTGAAGAAATCTGTTGAAGATAAAGACCTTCAAATCGCTCAACTCATGAACAAATTGGAGGTCTATGCACCTGGAGAGTCGAGACATGTCCCTCCTCGTTCACCTGTCTTCACCTCCCAGAAAACAATTGTTGAGGAATCATTTGTAAAGTTAAACATCCAAAAGGAAAAGCAATCTACTTCAGTTGCGGCGTTATCTGTCCAACAATTGTAAGACGTGATAACAAACACCATCAGAGCTCAATATGGCGGACCATCGCAAAGTTTGTTGTACTACTCTTAAGCCTTATACTAAGAGGATTGATTTTTTAATCATGCCAACCAATTATCAACCACCAAAGTTGCATCAATTTGATGGAAAAGGGAACCCAAGGCAACATATTGCCCACTTTGTCGAGACTTGTAGCAATGCTGGAACACATGGTGACCTTTTGGTAAAACAATTTGTTCGTTCTCTAAAAGGAAATGCATTTCACTGGTATATTGACTTGGAGCCCGAGTCCATTGATAGTTGGGAACAACTTGAGAAGGAATTCCTCAATCGTTTTTACAGTACCCGAAGAACTGTAAACATGATAGAGTTGACATGCACCGGGCAAAGGAAGGACGAGCACGTGGTGGATTACATTAATCATTGGAGGGCGTTAAGTTTGGACTGCAAAGATCACCTTTCAGAAATATCTGCTGTGGAGATGTGCATTCAAGGAATGCACTGGGACCTTTTGTACATCCTACAAGGGATCAAACCGCGAACTTTTGAAGAACTAGCAACTCGGGCGCACGACATGGAGTTAAGCATCGCAAGTCATGGAAAGGCATCTCCATTTGCTTATCAAAAGGAGTTCAAGAAAAATGTTGCATCAAATCACCAAACCAAAGAATCTATGGTGGTGAAAGAAACTTCTGTGAAGGTCACAACTAAGCAAAAAGTCAAGAAGGATAAGACCCCGAGTCAATATCCCAAAGAGGAGAAGCATCATCCCACCTTGAAGGAATTAGAGGCGAAGGTTTATCCGTTTCTAGATTCAGACGTACCCACGATCCTTGATGAACTGCTTGACAATAAAGTCATCGATCTCCCTGAATCAAAAAGGCCAGAGGAAATTGGCAAAGTTGGCGATCCGAAATACTGCAAATTTCATCGCGTCATTAGCCACCCTACAGAGAAATGCTTCGTCTTGAAGGAGAAAATTATAGCTCTTGTAAGTGAAGGAAAAATCATCATAGACATGGATGAAATAGCATAAGCAAATCATGCAAGTATCGCGCTTAAGGAAAAGAAATGTTCAAAGTTGCATAACGTGTCAAGCACTGCCTTCTTACAATTTGGAATTTTCGAGCCCGTTGAAGTCGATCCTCCAAGGAAAACTCTTGAAGTTTCACTAAAGCTAGACAATCACTCCAAAGACAAAGATGATGAGGGTGGGATTCTAGTCACTCACAAGAACCAAAAACATCAGGCAGTTTTGAGGCTACGAATTCCTAATTCAAGAGCAATGATGAGCAGTGATGATAGGCTACAATCACCAAGAAATATCAAATCTTCTTCTAGCAAGAAGATTAACAATGCCTTATCGCCAATGTTTCGAAATCCTATCACATTGCATGAATTCTTTCCTAGAAAATTCTTTCATGGAAGTCATGTGGGTGCAACTCATGTAGTTTCTAGTACTGACAAAATAACGGAAAACAACGACGATCCTGCTCCAATGAAAACACAAGAACATCATGATAACGGAAAAGTTGTCACATGTTGTGCAACAATTTCATTCACAGATGATGACTTGCTGCTGGGGTCTAAGCCACATAACAGACCTTTATTTGTTGTAGGGTCCATTCAGGAATAACATCTCAATCGCATACTTATTGATGATGGTTCGGCTGTCAACATCATGCCAAAGATGGTGCTAAAAAAGCTTAGGATCTCTATCGATGAGCTATCCAAAAGTAACCTAACAATCCAAGGTTTCAATCAAGGGGGACAACGAGCCATAGGTATGATCCGCGTAGGATTATCCATTGGTGAGATGAATTCAAACACCCTGATTCACGTCATAGATGCGAAAACATCATACAACTTGTTGCTTGGACGTCCTTGGATTCATGCGAATGGGGTGGTATCATCTACTTTGCATCAATGTCTGGAGTACAGAAGAGATGGTAAGATAGTCAAAATTGATGCAGACATCAAGCCTTTCACCGAGACAGAGTCATACTTTTCAGATGCAAAATTCTATCTTGATTTTTATGAACCGAAAGTAGAGAAACCATCATCAGATGACGAAGATGATGCCAAGTCAGAAGAGGAAAACAAGGCTCAATGGAATACCACCAAGGTTCCTAAGAAGGGAACAAAAGAATCCTCCATTAAGCTATCATCATCTAAAGGTGACATGCAAACAACGACTAATGAGCATCTGGTTTTTCGCTATGTTCCATGTGAGCATCGAAAGAAAGGGCAACCTTTGCTACAGGAATGTACTCCAAAAAAGTGATTCACAAAGATATCCAACATTTGAAGGAGCATATGACTGTCCCAGTTGCTCAAATCCCATCTGTGACGGGTGAGTCTGCTAAAGGCAATCTTTAAGCTGATAAAATAAAAGGGCATTACGATCCTAAGGCCTTCATACTGCTTGAAAAGTCTGGTTATGACTTCTCCAATACATCACAACTAGTATAACTCAAAGATGAAGTCACTGGTGAAAAGATACATGGGCTCAATGAGTCCCAAATGAAGTTGAGAAAATAAGGGCACTACGTCGCCACTCCAAAGTTTGGGTTGGGGTTCAGTTTGGCAGAGCCTCTTCGAATTTCATCAAAGAGAAGCAAAGATATAGCTTCATCGCAATACACCCCAGTAGAGGAGATGAAGGAAGTTAAGGCCAAGAAAATAAAATAATGGACTTCAGTATTTGATCGCATTGGAGGCTCAACCCCTTCAGTCTCGGTGTTTGAAAGGCTAAGTCAAAAGGTGAACGTGTATCTTCCAAACATCTAAAAGAATTTTCCACTAACCCAAAGACCTCTGTCTTTTGTCGCCTAGGGACCACAAGGAAGTCACCATCTAGAAAGATACTGTCGAAACATAAAGAGAATGTCCATGAGGAGCGGGATCATTTTGAAGTTGTTGCTGACAGAGAAATATGTAGTGCTTTCCCATCACGTATGAAGAGGAAGTCTGTTTTGTCAATATCCACAGAAGGTCCACTGAAGGCGCGAAGGAGAACCACTGTTTACACTCGCCAGCCTCGTAAAGAAGCAGAGAAAGAGAAAGAAGTCGTGCAGACTATCCAAGGAAGTCAAACAGAAAACTTAGACTTTGTGGAAACATCATATCACATAACTGTGGAAGATAGCCAATGTCTTGACGTTGATGACGAAGTAAACGAGGCTCCCCCTCAACTAGAACATGGCGGACAATCGACTGTGGATGAGCTTAAGAAACTCAATTTAGGCACTCCGGAAGATCCACGACCCACCTTTATTAGTGCGCTTGTTACGCCTTAGGAGGAGGAGGAATACTCCAAGTTGTTGACCGAATACAAAGATGACTTCGCTTGGTCATATAGAGAAATGTCCGGTCTTAGTCCTAAGGTAGTTGTTCATCATTTAGGGATCAAAAGTGGAGCACGCCTGTGAAGCAGTCACAACGCATGTTTCGACCCGAGCCTGTGTCCCAAATTGAATTCGAAGTCAACAAGCTCATAGAGGCGGGATTTATTTGAGAGGTGAAGTACCCATCATGTATATCGAATATTGTACCCGTCAAGAAGGAAAATGGTTAAATACGCATTTGTATTGACTTTTGAGGCCTAAACAAGGCATGTCCAAAAGATGACTTCCCGCTACCAATTATTAAACTCATGGTGGATGCTACAACAGGGCATGAAGCTATGTCATTCATGGATGGATCCTCTAGATACAATCAAATCAGAATGTCTCCAAAAGATGAAGAGTGTACTGCTTTCCAAACTCCAAAAGGGATATATTTCTACAAAGTGATGCCCTTCGGTCTGAAGAATGCTGGTGCAACCTACCAACGCGTGATGCAAAACATCTTTGATGACATGCTTCATAAGAGGGTTGAATGCTACATCGATGACTTAGTGGTGAAGACGAAGAGTAGGCATTACCACCTTGAAGACCTTCGAATTGTTTTTGAAAGGTTAAGAAAATTCGACTTGAAGATGAATCCACTCAAGTGTGCGTTTGGAGTTACCTCGGAAAAGTTTCTTGGCTTCATTGTGCGCCATCATGGAGTTGAAGTTGATCCTGCAAATATTGGCGCCATTCAGAAAATGCCCAAGCCAAAGAACTTGAAGGAGCTTCGAAGTCTCCAAGGAAACTTAGCATTCATCCGGAGGTTCATCTCTAATCTAGCCGGACGGTGTCAACCCTTCAATCATCTTTTGAGGAAGGATATCCTTTTTTATTGGGATCATTCATGTCAAAATGCCTTTGAAAGCATCAAAACATACTTGATGAATCCACCTGTGTTTGGGGCGCCAATGCTTGGGAAGTCGTTGATACTCTACATCGCAGCACATGAACGTTCACTTGGAGCACTACTTGCTCAAGAGAATGGGGAAGGAAAGGAACAAGCCTTGTACTGCCTTAGTCGAACTCTGATAGGAGCTGAATTGAACTATACGCCTATTGAGAAAATATGCCTAGCGTTACTTTATGCAATAAAGAAGCTAAGGCATTATTTTGAAGCATACACCATCAAACTCATCTCTCGAGCAGATCCCGTGAAGTTTGTGATGACTCGGCATGTTCTTTCTAGACACCTAGCAAGATGGTCCATATTGTTTAAACAATATGAGATCACATACACACCTCAAAAAGCTGTGAAAGGACAAGCACTAGCCGATTTTCTGGCTGATCACCCTCTTCCGGCAGAATGGGAGCTTTCGGATGAGTTTCCAGATGAAGACGTTTTGTTCATCGAAGAATTACTACCATGGAAAATGTTCTTTGATTGATATGCACATCGTAATGGTGTGGGGGCAGGTGTTGTGTTGATCTCTCCAGAAAGACAAGTCTTGCCATTCTCCTTCGTTTTAGGTGAAACATGCTCCAACAATGCTGAAGAGTATCAAGCTTTGATCGTCGGTCTTGAAATGGCATTAGAAATGAAGATTCTACAGTTGGAGATCTACGACAACTCTAAGATGATCATCAACAACTTTTGGGGAGTTACTAGGTAAAGAAGGAAGATTTATTGTCATACCATGAATACGCTTCTGGTTTACTGGAAAAATTTGACCGAGTGTTCTTAAACCACGTCCCAAGAAAAGAAAATTGCAAGGCTGATGCTTTGGCTAACTTGGCCACAACGATGGCACTTGGAGAGAATGAGTCAACAAAGGTGTATGTGTGTCATTGATGGGTTATTCCTAGACTTCTGGATCTTCAAGTCAACGAAAGCCATCATACGTCTGTTCGAGTGATTGAAGAAGAAGATTGGAGGCAACCACTGATAGATTACCTTGAACATGGAAAGATACCTGAAGATCCGCGAAAAAGAACAGACATCAAACGAAGAGCACCACCATTCATCTTTTATAAGGGTATATTATTTCGTCGTTCTTTTGAAGGACTATTCTTGCGATGTCTTTACAAAGAAGAAGCCCGCCAAGCGATGGAGGAAGCCCATTCTGGCTCATGTGGATCACACCAATCCGGCCCCAAACTCCATTTTCGCATCAAGAGGATGGGCTACTACTGGGCGACAATGGTGAAGGATTGCATGAATCATGCCAAAAGATGTCAAGCGTGTCAATTTCATGCAAACTACATCCACCAACCTCCAGAGTCTCTTCACCCAACTGTAGCTTCATGGCCTTTTGTTGCATGGGGACTTGATGTTATTGGACCACTTCCAAAGTCATCAAAGGGACAGATGTACATATTGGCCGCTACGGACTACTTCTCTAAATGGGCAGAAGCTGTTCCACTCAAGGAGGTGAAAAAGGAAACTGTCATCGACTTTATCAAGTCATATATAATTTTTAGGTACGGCTTACCAAGATACATAATCACTGATAATGGAATGCCATTTGACAACAAGCTCGTAAAGAGTCTATGTGAGAAGTTCGGTTTTAAGCAACATAAGTCTTCAACGTATAATGCACCTGCCAACGGCCTCACTGAAGCTTTTAACAAGATTCTTGGTAACCTTTTGAAGAAAATTGCTGCAAAGAACAAGAGAGAATGGCATGAGAGAATTGGTGAAGCTTTAGGGGCATACCAGACAACCTTCAGAACTGCTACACAAGCAACTCCTTACTCTTTGGTATATGGCGTAGAAGCAGTCCTGCCGTTGGAGCAACGAATTCCATCATTGCAGATAGCAATCCAAGAAGGGCTCACGTCCGAAGAGAATGCTCAACTTCGCCTAGCAGAGTTAGAGGCACTGGATGAGAAAAGATTGGAAGCGCAACAAAAATTGGAGTGCTATCAAGCTCGACTAGCTAGAGCCTTCAACAAGAAAGTGCGGCCACGATCATTCCAAGTGGGAGACATAGTCCTAGCTGTTCGACGACCCATGATCCTCAACAAATGCATAAGCAACAATTTTACCTCAAAATGGGATGGTCCATATGTTGTGAAGGAAGCATATTCAAGTGGCACATACAAAATTGTCGATAAGGATGGTCTCAGAGTTGGTCTGATCAACGGAAAAAATTTCAAGCATTACTTCCCATGAAAGTCACCTACGCTCCTCGACGTACGAGCCTAAACTGCAATTCATGACGCTCCTTGATGCATGAGCTTAAACTACACGTTGCTACACTCCTAGCCCGCATGATTCTAAACTGTGTTCGGCCAAAACAAAAAAAAAACAAAAAAAGTATGTTAGGTTGAAAACCTCGCAAAAGGCGGCCTAGGCAAAAATTAGGAGACAAAAAAAACTCATCCCTATGAATTACGTTATGACTTGATCCCCTTCACCGAGGTACATAGACAGCTTAGAGTTTCATTCTAAGTTCAGTCACATGAGTTTTAAAAAAAATAAAAGTTTGGCATCATCGGATCATTACATTAATTCTTCCAAATGTAGAGGCAAATATCTATGAGGAAAAGGAGACGATTTGCGGTGAAGTATAAAAGATGTTTTATTGCTTCAATAGTATAAAAGTTGATACATCAAAAAAATGTAGAGACAACATAAACTAGACATCTTTCTATACAAAAGCCTAAATCATGAAGATGATCATAAACTAGGCTTTGTTGCTGATGCATCTAAATGCTTTTCCAAGTTTGTATGACGTCTCCACATTTGATGTCATCCTCAATTGTTGGTTGAAGGTCCCAATCACCATGGGAGCTGTCATTGATGAACTTCAAGACTATCAACAAATCAAGTGCAATAGTTGCTGAAAGGGTGGCTCCACATCTTGTGTGACACCTGGTCTGATATCTAGACTCTTTGAGCTTCTTTGCAAGTCTATAAAAGAAATAAATGAAGAGATAAGATTTGTGATGTATATAGCCAAAGCTGCTACCTGCAAGACTGTAGAGTCAATTTCAAGAAGAAAAAAAAATATTTGTAAAACAACTCGGAGAGCATAGAGCTGGAAAGAAAGCTTGACAGACAACGGGATCATCTTTGGAAAACTACTGCAGTCCATCCTAAAGACGTTCTGCTTTTAACAGTTTATATGTTGTATATTTGGATGTCTATTTGTAATAACACAAAATTCTTGCAATTTGGAGGCCCCTAGCTCAAAATATGATTTTTTCGCCGGAACCATACGAATCTGAAAGTTAGTACAGCTAGGTGGATTTTGAGAATTTTCTGTTTCTATCTCGGAAGGATTTCTACCACGAAACTCATACATATTGCAGCTCTATGAGACTTTCAAATGGCACAAACGGACTCACAATTTGGAGTCTCCTAGCTCAAGATATGAAGTTTTCTACAAATGTACGCAAAGCTGGATTGCAAGTGCGGCAGATATCAGGAGCAATTTCAGAATGTTATTGCAGCTATTCTGAAGGGAATCCTGCTGCCAAATTTTTAGGTGTTATAGGCGATGAAGTTTTCTTTCCAATGGTGCAAACGGCTTGTGATTCGGACACTCCAAGCTCGAGATATCAATCTTTTGGCGAGACTATGCAATGCCGCAAAGTTAAAACGCTGGACACGTTTATCAGCTTCAAAAAAAATATTGCAGCTAATCCTCTAGGAATTTGCTGCTAAATTTTTTATGTGTTCTAGCCCTTTGAGTCATGATTCTTTAGAAAGAAGCGACTTGTAATTCACTGCTCCTGCATCTAGAAATAAATATCTTTGTAGAGACGCACTAAGTGTTTGCTCGCCGAAGTTAGAAAGGCCTACTCCAGATGTTTTCCTCATCAACCTGCAATGATGCAATATAGTACATGTTGGCTCCGCAAATATGAAATATTGTCTCTCCAAGCCTCCAATAGTAGAGATTTTGTCACCAAGGTCGAAAGAACACTTCATATGTCTCTCTCGTTAAGCCGCAAAGAGATGATAGGTTCGCTAGCAATGCATCTTCTTAGGGATATCAAGATCACTGGAACTCTCGCAAAATCCTACAAAAGAAAGTATCTTGAAAGTCCTCGGTGCCAATAGCACGACGTTTCAGCAACACGACACTTCAACTACACTCATAAATGTCGATGCGGACGACATGAAGCTTGTGATTTCATATGATTGATTGGTGTCGACGGTGCAAAGATCAGTTTAGCAGTAAGTATCAATGTTTACAATGAGACGCTTATTAGATTTAAGGCTCACTACTATCTTCCTATAGAGTACTGTATGCTCTGGTCCCTGCCGGTTGGGTTGGTTAAACGACGATAGATGCATTTGGTGCACTAATTGAGACATTACGCTTTAGGACCAATGCTTCATGGGATAATGTTGATTTCGTTTTGGGGTTCTGCTGCTTCATGGATACTTCTTCATGGCCCAACGTTATAAGAAAATAAAGGAAGAAAAAGTTTAGCATGAGTAACAAAAAGTATAATTAAAACTAATCAGCATAGAAAGGGAAGTTAAAATTAGGGAGCCTCGCTAGTCTCTAGCCTCGACCACGAGTTAGGTCATTGAGTATCTGAAACCTGCAGTTCCACCAGCCACACATGAGCAACAAAACAACGGCACGAAGCTTTCAACTAGCAACAAGAATCGGTGTCAATGACACGATGCTTCAATGCGGATGGTCAGTATTATGACGTGCACTTCGCCGTCAAATCTCGATGGATCGTACCCTTCATGAACCTACAAAAAAGGAG
Source organism: Nicotiana glauca (assembly GCA_026770625.1). Taxonomy (NCBI): domain Eukaryota; kingdom Viridiplantae; phylum Streptophyta; class Magnoliopsida; order Solanales; family Solanaceae; genus Nicotiana; species Nicotiana glauca. The sequence continues at coordinate 9,557 of MU695104.1, read as the reverse complement.
TGTTGATCATCAACTTCTTCTCATGACGCGTATGGGAGAAATAGCCATGTATATCATCTCCGAGCCTGCAATAAAAGAAAAGGAAACAAAAGAAGTATGCAGCCCTAACAATACTCTCGATGTTGCCGCTGGATTGATCAAAGATTTGTTGCATGTGGACCAAAAGGGTTAGAGCTTCGACGTTTATAGATATTGTATCTCACTGAGTTTTCTTACCAATGATGTAAATAGCTCGTAGTTCGGACGCTCCTATCTTGAGATATGCATTTTTTTAGCAAGAGCATGTAAAGCTGAAAAAATTGAGCCAGCAAGTCGAAACTCGTCTTCCAGATTCAGCAAATTATCTGGGAAAACCTAGGGATATTCTGAATGTGATTTCTATATATGTGGTAGATCCGGGATTCTAATTTTCAGCGCCAACAATGGCTTGTGATTTGGACGCTCCTATCTCGAGATACGATTTTTTCGCCAAGAGTGCGCAGAGCTGCGAGATCAACGGGTCAGACGTGTACGCCAACTTCAAAAAATAATTCCAGACAATACATAAGAAATTTGGCTCCTAATTCTTGATATGTTGTATTTCTTTGAATCTAGAATCAGTAGAATCAAGCGGCTTATGATTTGGACCCTTCAATCTCAAGATATGAATTTTTTGTTGAGAGTGTGCAAAGCTGTGAGATCAACACGGGCCAGACGTGTAGATCGACTTTGAAAATTAATTCCAGTTAATGCAAAAGGATATTCATGTTGATTTTTTGATATGTTTCATTCCTATGAGTCTACTTTCGTTAGAAATAAACGGCTTATGATTTGAAGTCTCTTACAATAAAATATGAATTCTTTTTCGCAAGTGTACAAAGATGGCAGACAGCTTCTCTCCAAGAATTTTGCATCGTGAAAACGTACACCAAAGAATGGCTACTTAAATAGGCTTGAATTGAATTGGCCGAGTTATTTCTATCCTAAAATACAATACAAGTTATGGCAAAATTAATATTGAATCTTGCACAATACATGGAAAGTTGACTAACAAAAGGCCTAACGTGAGACAAGAACTAAGATACAATGAATCTTGGTAAAAAAGGAAATAGGCCTAACTTTGAGACAAACATGGAAAGTTGAATGACAATTTGTAAGAACTTTTCATCTCTATAGTTTGTGATCCAAACCAAATTACATCGCACGCACGTGTTCGACGACCGAAACATTGGAAGGTTAAATTTTGCTTGGAGTTTGTATTTAGCACTTCACATAAATGTGCAACTGGATGAAAGTTCTGATTAACAGCACTTTAATCGCCAAGAACATCAAGTAGCACTTTGTTTTTACAGTTTTATCTTCGGGAAGAACTCCGTTGATCACTCCTTTGTTGAAGAACTAAGCACTTGATGATCGATCTCTATGTTTGTGAATGCTCACCAATTGCAGAGTGTTCTTCTCCAACTCTGAATGTCCTTTGAGAGTTATATAACCCCTCTATTTATAGTTGTAGAGGATGGACAGTCAAGCTACATAAAAACTCTCTTGCTTGATTTTGATTGGTCCGTGTCATTTTAGCCACTTGGCGACTTGTGGTTGGTTCTTCCTTTTTGACTTGGATTGCCACATCATTTAACACGTGGTGTCACCTTATTGTCATGGAGTTTGACTGGATATGCCACGTCACATGGCATGAGTCTGGGCATTAAAATGAAATGGACTTTGGGCCTGAAAATAATAAAATGGACTTATTTAATTTGTAAAGCCCAAATTAATTATTTAACCCAATTGAATTTAATCCAAATTTTGTATGGATTAAACTCAATAAATTTTTATATGTCTACAGATGCCCCCTACTTCAAGATTTGTCGAAGTGTAGGCTTGCTGAAACGAATGACGAGACTTGAAGTACCAACGAACGTTTATATTTTTATTTTAGCACTTGTGGTGACTTCTACCAGTCAAATCTGAACTTTTATCCAGTTGCACATTTATGTGAAGTGCTGAACACAAACTCCAAGCAAAAATTAACCTTCCAATGTTTCGGTCGTCGAATAGTGCGTGCAATATAATTTGGTTTGGATCACAAACTATAAAGATGAAAAGTTCTTACAAATTGTCATTCAACTTTCCATGTTTGTCTCAAAGTTAGGCCTATTTCCTTTTTTACCAAGATTCATTGTATCTTAGTTCTTGTCTCACGTTAGGCCTTTTGTTAGTCAACTTTCCGTGTATTGTGCAAGATTCAATATTAATTTTGCCATAACTTGTATTGTATTTTAAGATAGAAACAACTCGGCCAATTCAATTCATGCCTATTTAAGCAGCCATTCTTTGGTGTACGTTTTCACAATGCAAAATTCTTGGAGAGAAGTTGTCTGCCATCTTTGTACACTTGCGATAAAGAATTCATATTTTGTTGTAAGAGATTTCAAATCATAAGCCGTTTGTTTCTAACGAAAGTAGACTCATAGGACTGAAACATATCAAAAAATCAGCATGAATCTTCTTTTGCATTAGCTGAAATTAATTTTCAAAGTCGATCTACACGTCTGGCCCGTGTTGATCTCACAGCTTTGCGCTCTCTCGACAAAAGATTCATATCTTGAGATCGAAGAGTTCAAATCATCATGTTGAGGCACTTAGATTTTAGCATTTCAAACTCAGCTAGCAAGTTTATTGGAGGCCATTCTTAGCCCTATTCAAACTTTGTAGCCACAATAAGAACACTGCTGATGGCATCATGTCTTCCATCTCCAAAAATTAATATATGCATTTGAATAGGGGTTGCAATGATAAGTGCTAATTCTGTATTGTTCCATTCACAAATATTACATCTAGAGTTGAAAATCCCTTAATCTACGTCCAAAATCTCCATCTTCTCTCCTCTCACCATTAACTTTATATTATTAAAAAATATTCTAAAATTTTATGATAATTGTAGGATAATTATATAATAATTGTATTTAAATTATATCAGCTACATAAATGCTTAAAACATAAATGTATCATACTTGTATCATGATTGTATCTAACTTTTATCTGGTATATTAATACCCAAAATAATACATGATACAATACTAATAAACTAATATACAATTATCATACTTGTGATACAAACTGTAAAATTTGCCATGAACGCACAATTGCTCCTAACAATATGCAATGAATAAAAGATAATCATACATTTGTAATACAATTCGTGCAACAATGATACATATACAATTATAATACAATCACGATACATTTCTAAAAAAATGTGACACAATTATGATCTTCATCTTCTCCAAGTTTCAATCACAATGCTATACTAAAAATTTAATATAATTATATTATAATTGTATTATTATTGTATCGAGTATCATTTTGGGTATTGAAATATCATATACAAGTCATATATAATAAAGATTTTAAAAAGAAAGAAAACAAGATTCAAAACTTACCACACTTGATTCTAGAGCAATATTTCGAATTTTGTCTGCGTTATATCAATAAAAAAATAAAATTTTTGGGTGATTAGTAAGAAAGAGGGAAATTGNGGGGGGGGGGGGGGGGGTAACAATGGGTAAGCAAGATTTTGCGTAAGTAAGTTTTTGGATAAAAGTGAGTAAACAAAAATTCTTACCGTGGGTAAGAATAATTCTGGATAATTATTAAGAAAGAGAGAAGATGTTTTTGTAATCCTTTAGAAAAGGAAAGAATCTTAAATGTATGGGGAATTATTGGAAAATGGGGTTGGGTGTCATGTAACTGATAGGCTAGATTTAAGGAATCTTGAACTTCTTCTTTTTTATGATTTTGTATAGAACAAGTAAATATAGACATACAAAGTAATTAATAAGGAACCTAAATAAATATGGTAAATAGGTTTCTATTATAGTACAATTAGGTAAAAACCTCAAGAAAATTCCCTGGCCAATGGAGACTGCGTATATGGACTATGGAGCTGAAAACCTAGACTAAAGCCTTTTATTTTGACCCAGCCCAACCCATTATAAATTTTTAAAGGGAGAAATTAAAAAATGAGCAAACTACCCTCTATAGCCCCTCAAAATTTTAATAACCCATATTTTGGCCCACTTGCAAAAAATGGCCCTTCGGCCCAAACATATTGCATATAGTAGCCGAAAGGAATGAGCAACACAACACATGCGCTTGTAGCTCAGTGGACAGAGCATCTGTTTCCAAGCTGAAGGTCGCAAGTTCAACCCTCCCTGGCGCGATAGAGCATCCCTTTTTTGCCTTTTTAAATTATATTTTGTACTTTTGGATCTAATAAGTATTAGCTAAGAATTGAATGAAATATGTAATGAAGGTCATATAAGAAATATCTATTTTATATATTTTTTATATAATAACAGTCTATTTTTGTATATTTTTTGCATAGTGACAGTTTTGTATATTTTTTGTATAGTGAGAGCTAATTGTATATAAATTGTATAGCGGCAGTCTATTTAGTATATTTTTATATACTAATAGTCTATTTTGTATAATGACAGTCTATTTAGTATATTTTTTGTATAATAACATTCTATTTTTATATATATTTTGTATAGTGACAATCTATTTGTATATAAATTGTATAGTGACAGTCTGTTTTGTATATTTTTTGTATAGGGACAGTCTATTTTGTATAGTGGCAATCTATTGTATATAAATTGTATAGTTATAGTCTATGTTGTATATTTTTTGTATAATGACAGTCTATTTTGTATATATTTTGTATAATCATAGTCTATTTTTTATATTTTTTGTATAGTGATAGTCTGTTTAGTATGTATTTTGTTTCCAACTATCACTTTCAGAAACATACTTCAATACGTAAAATATGTTTGATTCATCTTCCACGGAATGGAAAATAAAAAAATTATCATAGCCTCATTTTACATAAAATCAAACAGAGAGAGTAACAAGAAATTGAGACTCAGATTTGTGTTTAACCACAGGCAAAAAAAGAGAATCCAACGGCGCCATGGCTGCAAAAACCCACTGGGAGCATGCCCCCTACCAACAGCCTTATACTACAGCACACTTCCACTCAAAAATCATCACAAATTTATCACAAGAAAAATCAAGGATCCTTCATGTAGTAAGCTAAGAAATGACAACAAAAATGCCTTTGATCAGAACTCTACTTCTTGCTCTTTTTCTCCTCTATCTTTCCCATTTCACACCAAACACATCATCTTCTTTGTTTTTGGTTAGCGAAGGAAGAAGTAAAAGCAATGGTACCAATCATGACATTGAGAAGAACAAAAGGGACAGTAGGAAACTCTCTCGTGTTATTGGACCCAATTGCTTTCCTGAACCAAAATTATGAGCAATCTGCAATAAAATAGAATTTAGTGTATCTTGATACAAGTGCTGACAGTTGTGTGAAAATTTATCGCAGGGCAAGGCACTTGCAGAATTGTTAGATGAAGACCTTGCACTGATGGAGAGAAAAAGCAGTGTGCTAAGAGGCTCGAACTGTACAAGAAAGCAAGAGATGAGATTGATTATGTAGCATGAGTACGATGAGATAACTGTGCGAGACCTTCCAATGACACCACAAATTCACGACTTGGGTGAATCGATGTTGCTGCTTGACCAGCCTAAAATTCTTTAATTGTTGTAGAAGAAAGACAATAAGGAAAAAAAAAAGGGATGGGAGGCGGCAGCTAGGGCTTGTCATTATTTTTAGGCTATAACTTGTATGGGTCAATTTGTGGGCTACCGGGTGAAATATATTTGGGCTGATGGACTATAAATGAAGTTTGCTCTTAAAAAATAGTCATATTTACAAGTGGTCATTCAAAAATAGTCACACTTTCAAAAGTAATCAAAATTTAGAATTTGAATGAAAATACTATTCAAAATCTGAAAAATATGCCAGCATATTATACTGGAGTCCCAGCATAAGTATACTGGAAATCCAGCATATTATAATGAAGTTCCAACATAAGTATACTAGAACTCCAGCATAACATACTGAAGTTCCAGCAACGTATACCGGTCCAGTATAATATGCTGGAAGTTCATACACAGGTGCTCGAATCTCCAATATAATATGCTGGAACTTTTCGCGTGTTGGAGTTCCAGCATAATATGCTGGAAGTTCATATATACGTGCACCGAATTCCCGTATATTATGTTGGATTGGTCTCTTTTACAGCAAAATAATAGCTATTTTTCAATGACTTAGCAAATGTTGGTTATTTTTGAATGATCAATTCGAAAACTAATTGGCTCGTGCTATTTTTACATTTTTAAAGGCAAATGATGTACTGACCCGACCAGATCCGCCTGTGCCTTGCTTTGTCAGTCGCATACTGGCATTGAAAAGTTGAGGCACACGCACCAAGCTCAAAATAGAAAGAAAAAAATTAATTTTGTTTAAAGAAGAATAATTTGTTTACCTTCTCGGTATCTCCTTATGCAAAAAGCTTTAAAGATGGTGGCTGGTAATCAAAGATTGTTGGATAAATTTTTTGTCATCATTAAAGATTATTATTCACATAGTTGAAACTCTTTTTTGAAAAAAAAAAAAAGTATACTAATGAAGAAGCTAGTTTGGCAGGGATTAAATGGATACTAAAGTTCAAGGTATAATAAGGTATGAGGGTGGTATAAAAATTTAATACAATTTTAATACTCTATTTGGTTAGCAAACTAGGTATAAGTTATTTCGGTGTTAAATTTAACACTGGGATAACTTATAACTTATAGAAGGTGGGGTAATTAGCACCGGTATAACTTATACCTTCTTCTTAGAAATTATGCAATTGTCATTCTTAATACAACATATCAAATAATGAATAAACAACAATCCCAGTATAACGTATCTCAATATAGCTTATACCTATGACAATCGGCATAAAGTATGTATATTTGATATATATCGCTTCGCATTTTGCTCTTGTCTCGATGATTTGAGATGTTTAACATGATGATTTGTGCTACATTATGGTGCTATATCTGTAGGAATCATTCGGATGCAATTTGGGACGAAAGGGCACGAACTAGAGCGAAATCGGAGAAAAAATGCAAAAAGCCAATTTTGAGGGCCACAGCCAGCTTGGGGCGCTCGCTGTGGCCCAGTTTCCAGTAGTTAATTATTTTGAGCGCCAGGGCCAACGCCCCACGCTACCCTGGATGCTCGGATCGCAAAAGTGTTCTATTTCGGACCAAAAAGGGCATAATTATCAAAAACTCCTACACACACATCTTAAAAAGGCAGAAACATCCATTATTGAGGGAATGATCTGATTTTAGAGAGAGAAGGAGGAGGAGACTCATCTTGGAGAAGAAAATCAAGAGGAACATCAACTTGGAGCAAGGATTAAAAGAGTTTTTCTAAACCTTCTCCTAGTATTTATTTATAATATGTTTAAGACTTTTATTGTTGATTTTTGTATGAATATAAGTAGCTAAAAATCCAAATATTCTGGGGTCATGGGTGTTATATGATCTTGTTATTTGAATCTTAGATTGTAGATCTTGAATTTATTGTTAAGGGTTATTTATTTAATTCTGCTATTAATTATTTTACTGCGTAGCTAATAGTGAAATACTATTTACGAATCTTGAGTTAAACTTGAAAAAGAAAATTCTTGATTGCATATAGAATCAAATAGAACAAGATCTAAATCCTGGGCATCGGGTGAAGGATTTGCGATTAAGATAGACATATACTTAATTGTAGGGGTGTCCAAACCGAACCGAAAACCCGCACCAAACCGAAAAGTCAAACCAAACCGATTAAAAAACCCGACTAGGTTTGGTTTGATTTGGATTGGTATTAAATAAAAAAACCCGAACCAACCCGACATATAAATATATAATTTATATATATGTTGTTTAAGATTTTATATAAAATTTTCTTTAAAAAATGTCTAGAAATATTTAGGATTCTCTTGCAGGATATATATTTTAATAGAATATGAAGTGCTCCATATTTATTGACCTTAAATAATGGGTTGTATGATCATTTTCTTATCAAGTGTTACTAAAATATGTCCATCTCTTTGTTCTTACATATTCATATCATATGTTAAGATGTATTAAATTCTTATATCTTTTTTGAATGTGAAGTGGTTATTAATATTTAGGTATCATATTGATTTTTATGTTTAATTACTAAATTCGGATAACCTGAAAATGTATATCAACGAAAAATTATTGTCAGACAACTAAAAAAATAATTATTATGTGTTAACTAATGAAATTCTAGCATAAGAATATTTTAATTAATAATATATTTGTCAACTTTTTATATTTTTACTAAATAGATGAATACGTATCAAATATTTAACAAAGTAAGATTGAAATAATATGTAAGTAACAAAAAACATGAAAATCCGAAAAATCTGACAAAACCGAACCAATCCAAATCGAAACCGAACCAACTCGGTCTATGTACACCCCTACTTAATTGCCTTTTTTGGTTGAAAAATAGGAATTGTAAATGCATTTTTGTTAATATTAATACCATAAACATATAGGTATTAATTTAACTTGAATAGGCGTATAAGAATTCGACAGATTCTTATGGGTATTATTAACCCTATAATCAATAACCCGGATAATTCAACAAATCAATCTTAAGTTAAGAAAGTAGCATGATCTCTAGCAAGCCCATGACCCTGGAATATCTTTCATATAAATTGTTAAAAGAAAATTGTATAAGTGTTGTAGTAATTTTGTGTTGAATTATTGTTTGATTACTAAGTAAATTCTAAATTGGTTCTTTATGTATTATTTGGTGATAATTTAGTTTGAATTGATAATTTTTTGAGTCTGCATCAGTCTATAAGTTGATCACAATTTCTCGTGGGAATGATACTTTACTTACTACTATATTACTTGTCGATCGCGTACACTTGCGTGAGTGTTTCGGTCGCAACAAGTTTTTGGCGCCGTTGCCGGGGACTTAGAAATTAACTATTCTTCTAGATTAGACTTTTATTATTATCTTTACAAGTTTTTTTTCTTCTATTTTTTAAATATTATATTTTTATAACTATTTAATTTTTCTCTTAGTATGTTTCTAGTTCTCTCAAGATGACATCTGGGGATGAAATATACGGAGATAAGGTTAATGATGAAGACGCTTGGTTGACGGAAGATTTTTATGGCCCGTATTTTTGGGCTAGTCATGGCCTCACCTCTTGGAGATTTGAATTTGAATATGAGAGTAAGGGTTGGTATTGGGGCGGATATTATCGATTAGGGGAATCTGCGGAACGACGTTGTTTACTAGCAACGTTGATTAAAGATTGGTCTAAAGAGAGAGATGAGCTTGCACAAAAAAGTGATAATTTTGGCTTGGTTATGCATAACTTAGATTCAGATTTGAGTGTAAACGTAGATGCGTGTAACGCCCAACAATTTAACGATGAGTTGTATGAAGCTGAAAAAAATCTTCTAGACCAAATTGAGGAGCTAAAACGAGAATACAAATCATTAGATCATGTTTTTCTTGAGGATGTTGATCACGCCCAACTATGCCTTATAAAAAGGATAATGCGGTCGCTGCAATTATAATCCGGTTTACAAGTCCGGAGTCGAATCCACAAAGAGTCAACCTAACAACTGCT
>MU695102.1:14283-28260 GCA_026770625.1 Nicotiana glauca | reverse complement strand
ATTATGACTATCAATTTAGGAAGCAATAGTGAAGCACAAAGAGAGAATATATTCCATATTAGGTGTGGGATAAAGAGAAAAACTTGCTCAATGATCATTGATAGTGGTAGTTGTGCTAATGTGGTTAGTTCATACTTTGTGGAAAAACTGGGACTTGCATGCATGAAACACCCTACTCCCTATAGACTCCAATGGTTAAATGATAGTGGTGAACTAAAGGTAAATAAACAGTGTATGATTTCATTTAACGTTGGTAGATATGAGGATGATATTCTTTGTGACATAGTACCTATGCAAGCTTGTCATATATTACTGGGTCGTCCTTGGCAGTATGACAGGAATATTTTTCATGACGGGAGAAAGAATAGATATTCTCTTGAACTAAATGGCAGGAAATTTACTCTTGCACCTTTATCTCCTACTCAAGTGTTTGAAGATCAAAAGAGATTGAAGGAAACAATGGAAAAATCAAGGGGAGGGATAAAAAGTAAGCTTGAGGAAAAGAAAAGAAAGGAGGCCAAGAATTTGAAAAAAAGAGGGATGGCCGAGAGAAAGAGAGAGAGGGCAGCAATTTGAGAGAAGAGATAAAAAAGGGTTCGAGTGCAAAAATAGACAGTCTTGGTGAGAGGAAAGAGGCTAAGGAAAGAAAAAAAGAGAGTTTCTATATAAAAGCCAAAGAATGTTTAAATGCAAGAAAAGAGGGACTACCCATAATACTACTTACTTACAAAGAGGCTTTGATTAATTCTGAGTTGCTAACTTCTTCTTTGCCAAGTAGTATTTCTTTTCTTTTGCAGGTTTTTGAAGATGTCTTTCCAGAAGATATTCCTAATGGATTGCCACCTTTATGTGGCATTGAGCATCAAATTGATTTTGTGCCTGGATCACAAATCCCAAATAGGCCAGCCTATAGGAGTAATCCAGAAGAGACAAAAGAACTTCAAAGGCAAATTGAGGAGTTGCTTGATAAAGGCTTTGTGAGAGAGAGCATGAGCCCTTGCTCTGTTCCCGTCCTATTGATACCCAAAAAAGATGGAACTTGGAGGGTGTGCGTGGATTGTAGAGCAATCAATAAGATTACGGTAAAGTATCGCCACCCTATTCCTCGTCTCGATGACATGTTGGATCAATTACATAGGTCCAAAATCTTTTCTAAAATTGATCTAAAAAGTGGTTACCATCAGATTCGAATGAATCCTGGAGATGAATGGAAAACTGCTTTTAAGACCAAATATGGGCTTTATGAGTGGTTAGTTATGCCTTTCGGCTTGACTAATGCACCTAGCACTTTCATGAGATTAATGAATCATGTTTTTAAGGATTTTCATGGAAAATTTGTTGTGGTGTACTTCGATGATATCTTGGTCTTTTCTAATACTTTAGAAGAGCATGTAGAACACCTAAAACAAGTTTTTGAAGTTCTTAGAAAGCAATTTTTATTTGCTAATCTTAAAAAGTGTATTTTTTATGTGGATCGTGTGATTTTCTTGGGTTTTGTAGTTAGTTCTAAAGGAGTTGAGGTTGATGAAGAGAAAATCAAAGCAATTAAAGAATGGCCTAAACCTAAGAGTGTAACTGAAGTTAGGAGTTTTCATGGACTTGCTAGTTTTTATAGGAGGTTTGTGAGAGACTTTAGCACCATTGCTTCTCCTTTAACTGAAGTTATTAAAAAGGATAAGATTTTTAAATGGGGAAAAGAACAAGATGATGCTTTTAACTTGTTGAAAGAAAAGTTATGTTCTGCTCCGTTGTTACAATTGCCTGATTTTTCTAAATCTTTTGAAATTGAATGTGATGCTTCTGGCAAAGGAATAGGTGTTGTTTTGATGCAAGATTCTAAACCTATTGCCTACTTTAGTGAGAAGTTGAGTGGAGCCACATTGAAATATTCCACTTATGACAAAGAGCTCTATGCTTTGGTAAGGGCTTTAGCCACATGGCAACATTACTTGTGGCCAAGAGAGTTTGTCATTAAAACTGACCATGAATCCTTGAAATACTTGAAGAGTCAAGGTAAGCTTAGTAGAAGGCATGCTAAGTGGGTTGAATTCATTGAAACTTTTCCTTATGTAATTTCTTACAAACAAGGGAAAGAGAATGTTGTTGCTGATGCACTTTCAAGAAGGTATGTCTTAGTTTCTACCCTCACTTCTAAATTGATGGGTTTTGATCAAATCAAGGAACTTTATGCTAATGATGTTGATTTTGGCAAAACTTTTGCAGATTGTAAGTTGGGTCCTTTTGATAGGTTTAACCTACAAGATGGGTTTCTCTTTAAGGAAAATAAGTTGTGTATCCCTAATTGCTCTTTACGTGAAGTATTTGTGAGGGAAGCACATTGTGGAGGGCTTATGGGACACTTTGGGGTCCCAAAGACATTAGACATACTTGCTGAAAATTTCTTTTGGCCTGGAATGAGAAAAGATGTTGAAAGAATGTGCACACAGTGTTTGGAATGTAAACAAGCTAAATCGAAAGTGTTACCACATGGTCTTTACACGCCATTACCTGTTCCCACTTCACCTTGGATTGATATTTCTATGGATTTTGTATTAGGTTTGCCTAGAACAAGGTATGGTAAGGATAGTATATTTGTTGTGGTAGATAGGTTCTCCAAAATGGCTCGTTTTATTCCTTGTTTAAAAACTAATGATGCCTCACATGTCGCTAATCTTTTTGTAAAGGAGGTTGTCAAATTGCATGGTATACCTAGAACTATTGTTAGTGATAGGGATGCTAAGTTTTTGAGTCACTTCTGGCGTGTATTTTGGGGGAAGTTAGGCACTAAATTGTTGTTTTCTACTTCTTGTCACCCACAAACTGATGGACAAACTGAAGTAGTTAATAGAACCTTAGGAAACATGTTGAGGGCTGTTTTGAAAGGTAAATTAACTTCATGGGAAGATCACTTACCTATGATTGAATTTGCTTACAATAGAACAATCCATTCTTCTACAGGTATGTCTCCTTTTGAGGTTGTTTATGGCTTTAATCCCTTAACTCCACTTGATTTATTACCATTACCTTCTAATGATATTGCTAATCTTGATGGTAGGACAAAGGCTGAGATGATGAAAAAAATTCATGAGCAAACAAGGCTTGCAATTGAGAAGAAAAATGAACAAACTGCCTTGAGAAAGAATAAGGGTCGAAAACAAGTTATTTTTAAACCTGGTGATTTAGTTTGGGTTCACTTTAGAAAGGAAAGATTTCCTTCCAAAAGGAAGTCAAAGTTGCATCCTAGAGGAGATGGCCCCTTTCAAGTCCTTGAAAGGATTGGAGATAATGCTTACAAGCTAGACCTTCCTGGTGAGTTTCAAGTAAGTGCTACATTCAATGTTGCTGACTTATCTTTGTTTGATGTAGGATCGAATTCGGGGACGAATTCTTTTCAAGAAGAGGGGAATGATAGCATCACTGATAAGGATGGAGTTTTGGATGCTCCAAGAAGGCCATTTACAAGATCTCAAGCTAAAGAATTGAAGACTACGGTTGCTGGACTTCAATATGAAATAAAGAAGCTTCTAACTATAGAGGAAATGCTCAAGCCCAAAGGAGAAGAAGTGTCTAAGTTTTACAATTATTTGGTGGCTCAAATTGAAGTCAAAGAGGAGGAAGATTGAGTCACCAAAATCAGCCCCTGAAGTACACCAAATGGTCTCAAAATGAGCTTAAAAGAGGTCCAAATGGAGGTGTTACAAAAGGAGCCCAATTGGGGTCCAAACCAATGGCCCAAACTAGTTGTTTTAAGGCCCAAATCTGCCCCAAAGGGTCTTGGCCGCCCCTCACCTAATTTTATCACTTTTCACCACCTACCAAATTGTAATGATCTTACAACAACCCCACCTAGTTTTTTTTAAGTTATTTTTATGCCTTTGTACTCCTATAAATAGGGTGTTCTTCTCATTCATAAGACACAACATTATTGATTAAGTATATCATACTTTGAGAGTTCTTTTGAACCTTTGTTACTTGTGCTTTTGAGATTTATCTTTCAACCTTTACTAGTTCATAGTTCAAGGTAGTAAGATTACTTCTCTTTTATGATATCTTTGATTTCTTTGTGGTATTCTTAGAAGGCGATTAATACTAGTTATTAATTGTTGTCTCAAGTTACTCGTAAAGCGATCAAGGTCCGAATCTATTGTTTTGGTTTGCTTTTTAAGTAAAGGCGTTTGATTGTTCCATAAATCAACACGTTGTTACTTTGATCTTGTCAAGACTATAGAACTTGCGCTCTTGGAAGTTCTTGGAATTCTTTCCTTGAATCTTTCCCATATCCTTTATTTTCATCTCTTTAATTCTAGTTGTTCAATTCCTTGTTATTATTGCTTCCCCATTTACTTCTCAAATTCTTACTCTAGTTTGGATTGCCGTCCTAGTTGTTATCATAAAGTATGAACAATAAACTAAAGGCAATAAAGCTGTAAAGTAATTACTGAGCACGCTAAACAAGAGAAGAATAAGAATGTTTTACTATAGTGAATGGTCTGATGCTTTTACAATATGATTGTGGTTCCCTTTATATAGGAGGAGAAAATACTAACATAGTACCTTGCTCATAAAGGTAAATAATTCTATTGGTACATGTGTATAGCGGCCTAGTACAGATTTGTACCATTTCATACAGGCCTTATCCTATAATTAATGACAGGTTCACGTGTCCTTGAGAAGTTCCCGTTCTTTCTTGATTGACTTCGAGACAATGCTGCCCTCGATGCAGCCCATGCCAGGTATTCGATCAGCTTCCTCGAGGTAGGTGTCCCTTTCAGATACGACACCCACTTCGAGTTTTCCGAACTCGGCCATATAGCCCGATTTAAGCCTTCAAAATCATACTCCTCGATTTTGACCGTATACAGATAGTCCTTGCGTTTCTTAGAATGGAATGATATGAAACGATTTGAACCTCAATTTTTCCGAGCCTCTCACGATGATGTCTTCCTTGTGAAACCAACATACAAAGTGGCCGAAACATCCCATCGACCCGCTTCCCAAAAATATTAAATGCACGCCAGTGTTAGTCGGCCATTAATGCCTTCGAACCGTTGCTGCCCCTCTATAAATATGTGACGTATTCTTTTAGTAAACAACTTTACTTTTCTTCAATCTCTTCGAATCCTCATCTCTTCAAAAACCTATTTCCTCCGCCTCTTTAAACGTCATAAAACACCAGACTCTAGCCGGAAGCACTACATCCTAGTTCATCCGTCTTCCTTACCTTATAAGTTATAACCATGGCCAAAACTTCCAAGACGGTCCCTAAAAAAGATCAAGCATCATCTTCCTCCGCCTCTCGGCCGACCAAACTGGTGGTGCAGCCGACTATTGAAGAAATCACCCCTGGCAATTGCATCATTAAGAAGGACTTTGGTATCGAGAATCCTCCAATTATCAAGAGCCGATGCGAGCATGTGTCACGATATATTATCTTGATAACCACGTAGCTCGTTAAGGATGTAAGGAAGGAATGTCAATGGGGGGACGAGGTCAAGATTCAGATCCCGAAGCGTGATGAAAGCATAACTACCCATAAGGAGGTTTTTTTTGAGTATTTACCCTTATTCCTTCACACTGGGCCCCCTCGATCCAGTGGTGATCGACTTCTGCAAGACATACGAAGTCACCCTCGGCCAAATCCACCCTTTGTTCTGGTGCATCGTGATCATGTTGCGGTACTTCTCCGAGAAGGACAAAGGTTTACAATTCACCCTCAACCACTTAGTTCGATTGTATCAGCCCCAGTTATTTCGAGGGCTTATCAAGCTGCAGTGTCGACCATGAAGTGCTTCTTCGCCAGTACCGATGAAACAAAATATCGAGGTTGGATGAGCTGATTTGTTAGAGTCAGGACTTCGGACATACATCCCCGAGGAAAAAATGCCATTCTCGGAGAGGTAGAATTTTAATCGTAAGTGGAGTCTGCATTTCCCTTTGTATCTATTCTTGTTCTTTCATTTTTCATAGCTTACTCATCATTCTTTTGGCTTCTCAAGCTTAGGTGCCCTTGGCGGTGCTCGACCTCGAGGCTTGGGTAAGGAAACTAGCTGCCATATGCTCTTATGACAAGCGTAAGTGGCGTGAATTGGTGAAGGGTCGATGGGAGGCCAAGAAACACGACCTTGGAAACGTGTTTGAGATGAGGCCAGCCCCGCCCAGGGAAACAACCAAGCCTTCAAATCCAAAACCAAAGAAGAATAATAAAAGAAAGAGGGTCTCGGAGCCCGAAGACCCTTAAGACAAGAAAACCTCCACTTGAAGGCTACGAAAAAAGTTTGCTAAAATGGGCACAGACTCAGCCCATGACTCCCTGGATAGCGAGGAAAATGGTGGAGAAGAATCGGCGTTGGTGACTCGGACCGAGAGGTCAGTCGAGGCCGTCAAGCCTTATGAACAAGAATCCACCTTGTGGTGAGGATTCCCGAAGGGAAGAGACGGGCAATGCCCCCGTATCCCCGGAGGTTAAGATTGTCCCCCTGTCTTTAACAACTATACCAGAGGGGATAAATTCTGAGGCTCCTGAGGTTAATGAGAACGCCCCGAGTGAAGAGCTCGGGGGCCACAACAACAGATCATTCTCTTTCATTGCCAACTTATTCTAGGGACACTATCGAGGAAGCCAACACTTTGCATATGCCCGACCCAAGTAAGGTCATTGCGGATGATCCTTTCCAGAGTCGCTATGCTGGGGGTTGAGGGTGTCGATGACTTCAATGATGCATCCTCCATTTTTGAAGAGGCCTAGTGTCTCTTTCTCCGGGTAAAGACCTGCCTTATCTATTATAAGTTTTTCTCCCTTTGTTTTGCTCTTCTACTGGAGCGTCTTTATTTCACGCATAGGCTGTTGCAAAGTTCAAGGCCGAGCTGAAACAATGTGAGGTCGAGATCAAGAGATTCTCGGGCGAAGAGAAGGCCTTGAGGCTTCTTTGCAGTCAGAAGGAAGGGGAGCTTAAGGACCTCCGGATTGCTTTGGCCAAAGTTAAAAAAAGCGAGTCCGAGCTGGATGAGCAGGTAACTCTAATTTTAACAAAGTTTGGAATTCTTGGCCCTGCTTCGGGGATAATACTTCGATGTCTCAACTGTAGCAAAAGCTGGACATGATTGGGCAGCTCCGGGGTGAGGTGAACTAAGTTTGGGCTGATTGCCACCAGTGGAAGGAGAACATGGATCGAATCACCGCAAAAAAGGAAGCTGTTAAGGCTCAACTGATCTCGGCTGAGGCTCAGCTCCATGGTGCTAAAGCGAAAGGTTTAGCTTAGGCCATGGAATTCGAGGGTCTGGGGACCGAATTGGCTAAAGCCCAGACTGAAGTTGCCTATGCTAAGGCTGAAGCTGCACAAGCCAAGGCCGAGGCTGAGAAGACGAAGGTTATGGCCAATAAATCCATCGCTATATACCAAAAAGAAGTCGCGACCATTCAAGCTGAGTTGAGGGAGGCCTCCCATCGGACAAAACGGAGCAGTGAGTTGGCTAAGGGTCAAGACCGGAGGGAGACTCTCGAGGAAGTCCGTCCTCGAGGAGTTTATCTTGCCGAGGAGATAACCGAAGCACAGGCATGAGAAAGTAATCCCGAGTCCATTTTTCCCTGGTGATGGATACTTTGGTGCATTTGAATATGGGTCCTGCAGGCTGATGATCATATGAATGACATGTTGGGGATTTTCTAGTCCACTCTTCTTGCCTGCATCCCTCTCCCTGAAGTGATTTTCAGCCCGATCACTTAGGAATTCTAGAAGGTGACCCTCATTGAATAACCAAGCCACTTCTTCCCTTAGCTTTCTGCAGTCCTCCATTCTGTGACCATGTGTTCCATGATACTTGCACATAAAGTTCGGGTTCCTTTGGGAGGGATTGGTCTGTATTTACCTGTGCCACTTAGTATCTTTGATTCTCCTAATAGACGAGACGATATCTAATGCATCTATGCTGAAATTATATTCTGATAATCCGTTGGCTTCAGTGAGGTAGGCGTGCTTATCTAACCTGATCTTGCTCATGAGCCCCCGAGAGCCTAGACCTTGGTCACTTCTTCAATTGCTCTGAAAAGTGTTGTGTCTCGGGCCGTTGTTTCTTCGATCGTATGGTTGATACCATTATTTGTTAAATCTTGATCCCCGATCTATGTCCCTCCGGGGCTTGGCAACCTTTTTGGGTGACCTGAGCCCGAGGGGTCTCCCAACTGGTTATCATCGACCTGATTTTTTATTATTACCAATTGTGCACATCCCACCATGTCACAGCTGGATTCTCGATCAAGTTCTACTTTAGCTGTCGAGATGCTATCGAGCTTCTTTCATTTAAACCTTGCATAAAGGCCCGCACTACCCAGTCGGATACTGGTGGTAGTTCCATCCTTTCCATCTAGAACTAGAACACAAACTCCCTTAACAAATTGTCGTCCCTTTGTTTTATCTTGAATACGTCCTATTTTCTTGTGGCCACCTTTATGGCCCCGGCGTGTACCTTTACGAAGGCATCTGCCAGCATAGCAAATGAATCAATAGAGTTAGGAGCTAAGTTGTGAGACCAGATCATAGCTCCTTTTGATAGTGTTTCTCCAAACTTTTTTGAATAGTACTGACTCGATTTCGTCATCATTCAGGTCATTTCCTTTAATTCCAAAAGTGTAAGAAGTAATGTGTTCATTAGGGTCAGTTGTTCCATTGTACTTCGGCATATCGGGCATGCGAAACTTCTTGGGAATGGGCATTGGAGCCTCACTCTAAAGGAAAGGTTTTTGTATAAATATTTTGGCATCTAGGCTATTCAAAACTAGAGGCACTCCCGGTATCTGGTCCCCCCGGGAGTTGTAAGTTTCCACCTTTTTATCGTCGTCTTCTATATTCTTTTCTCACGACTCGATCCTGTTAGTCAGTTCCTCAAGCATTTTCATGATTGTGGGGTCAGTCCCCGAGCCGCTTTCACTGGGTCTTTCTAATACTGGTTCATGCCGTGTGTTTACTGGTTCGGCAGTGTAGGAGTTCTGTTCTATCTTTGGAGTTGAGCGATGGAGACTTGCTGAGCTTGCAACATCTCGAAAATCACTTGGAGGATGACTCCTCCTTCTTCCAGTACTTGTGTTTCCTGGCCTCCTGCCTGGGCTTCCCCATGTGCATTTCTTGCAAGGTCCGCGCCTGTGTTCGTGTTTAGAGCGTTGTGAGAGTTTACATAAACTGGCTCCACGTTTGGCACTCCTTCGGGATTTACGGGTGGTACATCGAGTCCTATGCTGCGGTTTTCTCCAAGTCCTTCACTGTCGTGAGCAAGTGCATTTTTTGTGCTAGACATGATTAAACCTGAAATCAAAGAATCTTTGACAAGAAAAAGTGTGAAGAATAATATGTGTTATCAGAAAACTATCACTAAAATAATCACTATTATATTTAGCCCTACGGTGGGCACTAAACTGTTGACCTCGAAAAATGTAAGTAACAATTAAAGATGATTTGTGATTTTAAGGATAGACAATATATTCTAATACTAGTGATTATATGAGTAATGTTGAGCTTAAGTAAGAAGAAATAAAGAACCAAATTGATGTTGCTGGAACTATAGGGGGCCTCGAACTCGTCTATCCAGGGACCTCGAGGTCAGCTAAAAATAATAAAGTATGAACAATAAAGTAAAGGCAATAAAGTTGTAAAGTAATTTCTGAGTACGTTAAACAAGAGAAGAATAAGAATGTGCTGTTGCAGTGAATGATCTGATGCTTCTACAATATGATTGGGGTCCCCTTTATATAGGAGGAGAAAATCCTAACATAGTATGTTGGTAAAGAATTCTATTGGTACAATCGCCCATTATCTCCCTACACACATGGTTACCTGATACCCATGGAGAAGCACATTACAGTACTTGTATGCTTCTAGCCGGACCAAATTAGGGGCCTAAACTCTTGAGTAGATTGTCCATGGAAAGGAGCTTACTCCAAGATCTGACTCTGCCCGTGTAGGAGTTCAGGAAGGCCAGAAGTAAACAAAGAGCGGTAGAAGAGAATAAAGTGTTGTGCCCATTCTTTTCTTTCATAATTGGAGCAAATGGAAGGAGACGTCGTGCAAGCCGAAGACTTTGACAGGTGTCGGTAGGCACGACCCGCCATCTGCTAGCATTGTGGTTTTCCATCGATTCTTTATCAATGGCCCACCCTTTCTTTGAACCTATAATGGCCTAGTACGGATCTGTGCCATTTCGTACTGCCCTTATCCTATAATTAATGCCCAGATCCACGTGTCTTTGAGAAATTCCCGCTCTTTCTTGATTGACTTCGAGACAATGCCACCCTCGATGCAGCCCGTGCCAGGTATTCGATCAGCTTCCTTGAGGTATGTTCCCTTAGTCGGATACGACACCCACTTCGAGTTTCCAGGACTCGGGCCTATAGCCTGATTTAGGCCTTCAAAATCATACTCCTCGATTTTGACCGTATACACAATCCATGAAACTCATTAAAAACCAAAGGGATTTCAACCCAACTTATCTAAAAATTTACTCAGTTGCCTTCTTTTTAAATTTTTTCAATTTTCTGTTCTTTTGTTTTTCTGCATCATCCACCCACCCTACCCCTTACCGCCCCAAATTTTTTTTTTTTACTTTTTTTTTGTATTTTCTATTTTCTGTTTTTATTTTTTGTTTTTCTGCACCACCCACCCAAAATCCCCCACCCCGACCTCTACCCACAAAATATTTTTTAACTTACACATTTTAAGGTAATAGTTTTTTTATGCAAGATGAGCATGATTCTAAAACATGTGTCAAGTTGGGCGAGGTGGGTTATGACCCATTGTTTAGCCCATCTTGACCCAGCGCATCTTAGCCCAAGTACACTTTGGACTGGGTTGGAAATGACCCATTTATTGACCTAACCTATCTTGACTCACCCAAACTCAGCCCAACCCGCCCATTTACCACCCCTACTACTTTATGCGAAAGGGGTACAATGAAACATATTATTATGATAGCAAAAAACGGAAATAGCAAATTCCCCCGAAATATTACTCATTATACAAGAGTTGTACTTTAATGAGAAAAATTATAGTAATATAGCAGGGAATTCACTATTTCTGTTTTCCGCTACCACAATTAGGGGTGCTTATCGGGTGAATAATTATTCTTAACGGTTCGGTTTATCGGCATGCGTTATCAGATTATAAATGTAGTAATCTGCTAGTTATCCAATAAGACAACGGGCGAATTAATATCGAATTAACGATTATCGGACGGTTATTCAACGGTTTATCGGCTAAACCGAATAGAATTTTTTTGAATAATTCTAGTCTTGTGAACACCAAACGACCAACCTAATAAAGTGACTCGACTCCCTCGTTAGTATGTACTACACTTTTTAGTTTACCAGACTTGTTAATGCTTTGTAGTTTGTACTGCATTAATGCACTAATTATAAGTATTTTTGTTTGGTTGCATAGCTAACTATTTTATGTAAAAAAAAGGAAAGACTAAAAACTTGTCAAACTGATTGAAAACTTATATACAATCAAGCATATACATCTAGGTGGTGTGTTTATATATAAATTCTTTTGAAGTCTTCAGAGGAGGTAGATCTACATATGGTTAATTGGCATAATTAAGGATATGTATACGTTAGGGTTGGTATGATTTCCATGTGACAATTGATTGGCCTTATCAATTAAAACTGCATAGTTCACTGGCTTTTATACCTTTCCGTTGTGGGACCCCATATGAGGGAGGACCTCCTCTTCTAGCGGCCCCACTTCCTTATTTTAACTAGTTGGTTTGGTGATCAGATTACTCTTAATTGGTCATTTACATGTGTTACCTCCATGCAGCTGGTGTCCAAGATCATCAATTCATTAGTTCGAAGCATCAAGCGAAGCTAAAGGATATCAGACAAGTCATGTGGCAAAAAGTTCGTTAGAGTTTCAATAGTACTTTATATACATAGGCGTAAATATAAAATTTTTAACGGGTTAATGATTTATTCGATAAGAAAATTGAGTAATTCACTCCCAAACCATTAAGCCGTTAATTATAGAATCTCAATCCGTTCACCAACCATTACCCCAATAACCCGATGCCAATAAGCCATCAGTTCGGTTAATGGTTAGAGTTCGATTTTGAATAACCCTATTCACAATACTATACTCTGTTTCATTTAGATGATACATTTCACTAATCGAGCAATTTGACTAAACTTTGAAGCTAATTGGATTAGCTCAACTTAATATTTTAAAACTAAATTTTAGATATTCAAAACCTATATGGAAAATAGTATAAGTTGCTATTTTTTCATGTAATATGATTAAAAAAAATATTTTAAAATATTGGTCGAGCTTTTATATAGTTTGATTCTGGATAAGCGAAATATATTATAATTTGAAACAGAGGGTTTAATATGTTTATCTATATTATACAAGAGTGAGTTTTTAACCAAAATTATCCTTATATTTAAGGTTAGGTTTAACTTTATCCCTTAAATATACATCTGAGCATATATGTCCCCTAAGTATACTAAAGTTAAACATGTTTGGTCTACTTAATGAAAGAACCCAAACAACAACAAAAACTAACGGCCTAACCATCTGACACTCACGTAACTGGTTAGTAAAAATTTGCATCGTGAATCCTTTGCCCTTGGGTCTCTAAAATTTGAGTAGCAGTGGAAGAGATTGTTATTATACTATAGTTAAACCCAGTTCATCAAAAATAAATGATAATTGCGCTATGCACATTCTTTCTCTTTTCTTTCTAGTGCTTGTGTGTTTGTTTTTCTCCTTCTTAATGTGTGTATTTTGAGAGACAAACAACTATTCTTTCAAAGAATTCTCTTCTGACAGATCGGTATTTGAAAACATATGTCTGCTATATCCTTTGGCACAAGCAAACTGTTATACGTGGATTGCTTTTCAGAATTTATTTTTTATATAAAAATATTATTAAAGTCCCAACCTTCAATAACACGTGCCTTTCTGTGATGCAAAAGTTCACACTGCTATTGATTTTCGACATGAATAAGCAAGCAAATGTTACCACCACACATTCTAGTGCTATCAACTAGAGCTTTCTTGCGGATGCCGTCATTTGTGTGACCCAGAACTTGAATTGGGTTGCCTTTAAAAATGAGCTGAAGTGAACTAGATAGAACTACATCAAAGAAATATCAATGATAGAGATATTGATGAGCTATTGGCCTTTATATAGAAAATAACATTCAAGTTTGTGGTTTGAATTTTTTGCGAAGTATGAATACAGTACTCCTGGAACAAAATTAACATGAGAGGTGAAGTTTAACCGAGTACCAGTTAAAAGGTTCATGAGCACAAAGGAAATTTTTCCATTGCGTGTCAGAATTGAGGACCATTCGAACAGGGAAGAAGAGTTCACAAATCAGTTTTTAATTTATAGGTTTCATACATGGTTAGGCCGTTAAATATTTCTTCCCGTTTTTGTTCTTTCGTTAAGCAGACCAAACCTGCTCAACTTTGGCATATTTAAGGGACGATATGTGCCCAAATGTATATTTAAGGGATAAAGCTAAACCTAACCTCAAACATAAGGGATAATTTTGGTTAGAAACTCATACAAGAGTTGTACTTTAATTTTTCCGTTAGTTCTGGTTTTGTGTCGAGTTAGGAGACGTGATTTCGAATTCAACTAACGTTCTTTTAGTTGTCGATACTCAACGATGCACATACTTTGAGTTTCTTTTTTCTTTTGGAATTGAAATTACTAAACAAATTGGGCAACTCGTCTTACATGGAGGAATTTAGCAAAACTTGCACCTTTTATTGTCTAAACATTTATCTGAACTGTTTTATTAAAATTTTGCACGTAGCTCTCAAGTATATTGTTCTTACGTCGAAAACAAAATAATACAAAACCACAAAATTTCATGCTTTTAGAGTAAGAAATAAAAATTCTTTCATATTTTGACTTGAATTATTATATGCAATTGCAAGCTAATGTATGTTCTAATCCCTCCCTCCACTCCCTCCCCCCCTC
>MU695098.1:0-34688 GCA_026770625.1 Nicotiana glauca | reverse complement strand
GGTGGGGTGGGGTTGAGGGGTAGTAGGGTGGGTGATAATAAAAAAACTGAAATTTTAAAAAAAAACCTTTTTTTTGGAGGGGTTGGGTGGGTTGGTGATGGTGGAGAATGTTGAGAATAAGTTTTGAAAAATATTTTTCCCTCTTGATAAGTAAAATATTTTCCTTCAATTTAACAAAAATGAGTTGATAAGGAAAATATTTTTAAAATATTTAAGCCAACTAAATATGAAAAAATTAAAAAATATTTTTCGAAAAATATTTTGTTTCGTACCAAACAAAACCTAAGTTAAAAACTCAAATCTCTGAAGAGACATGGGACAAAAAGAACAAAAAAGGATAATGGAGTATATGTTCGAAGAAGAGAGGGTTAAAGTTTTGTAATTATAACTTTAGGGGTACTTTTTGTATATTCACATTTTATTTCCATGTACCCTGTGTGTCATGTCTCTAATCCTCCGGTCTCCAACGAGTCTCAAATTTTATACTTTCAGAGACCTCGCCGCACATTGGCGGCTGTAAGAAATCGGCGGTGATTCCTCTGTCCACTGCCTTGCCGCCCCTCTCCTATATTCTCGTTGAGTGGAGTGCTCAAGTCTTCTTCTTCTACTTCTACAGTTCGGGTAAAGTTCTGTTAATGCTGAACTTCTTTTTCTATAGCAAAGTTTCTGCCTTTTTTTACCTTTTAAGAATATTTTTCTTTATCTTGTGTTAATCATTAACAGACGTCGGAAGATGGGAGCCAAGGACTTGCAGAAGAAGCTGAAGAAAAAGAAGAACAAAGATGCGGATTCTCTGACTATAAACTCTAACCTTGTTCAAAATGGTATTATTGCCTCAAAGTTTCTCTCTTTCTCCTTTTCCAACCAATAAACCCCAATTAGCCAAAAAAAAAAAGAGTGCGATCCTATTGGGAAATTACCTATTTGTTATAAATAGAATAGGGAACAAGTGAGACATATTCTACCTAATCTGTGGAAAAAAAATGTTGATTAGGTTTGTAGAGAAGTAGTATTACATTCACAGCTGTTTTCTCAGGGTTTCGAGCTGCCTTTGGATTTGTTTTACTACTGCAGCTTGGGTTCCTAAAGGGTTGAACATTTTGGTCCTTAATTGATCGGCATCTTCTTGCTTATGTTGAAAGCATATTTTAAATGGTTTTGCTTTTTCATAGCAAACTCTATCAGCACACATGTCTTACATTTCAAATTGAGTAATAAACTCATTATCTCTAATAATCAACAACTACCACCTCAGGAAACTGCAAACTGTTAACTGCTGTAATTATCTATATATTATCTGAGCTTGGAGTTGAGAGACTGAGTTTGGTAGAATTTCCTCGACAGCACTATTATACCATAATTGGAATTTTGCTCCTTCTCCACTATTTGCATTGGCAAGCAGTCACTTGTGCTCGTTGCATACATCACTTCAAGCTTCAAGTGATTAGATGGAAGAATCATCACAATATTGAATATACTCCACAAATTAGTTATTTGAATGAACTTGGAAATGGTTAAGGGTTCCCTTAGCATTTCAAATTAGTTATGACTTATGAGCCTATACACTTGCTCACACTCAGTTTCAGGATTAGTATTGAGCTTCCTCATACTATTATAATTGAGCTGTGTAACATTTCTTTTCCTACTAATTAGTGTAGTATTAGGTTCCACATGCAACAGCAAACTTGAAATCCTAATTCCCTGGAAATTTCCAGGAATTCTGATTATTAGACAGAAACAGACAAATAAATTGGCCATAACAAGACATTATTTCCTGTCTACTCTTGTTTGCAATATGATTGTATATCAGATATGCTCTGGGAGTTGGCTGGTGCAGAGGCTTATCTTTCTCTAATAACCAAATAGTGGCTCACGGTTTTGATACTTGGTGGGTAATGGACCCTCCCATCTACCCTTTTCCATTACATACTAGATTCTGTGGCAAGGTTCAAACCAGTGATATGCGCCTACATATCATTTTGCGCTCTTACCACTAGACTAAAGCCCCAGGGCATTTCTTTTTCATATTCTTATGGTCTTGTCTTATGAAGAAACCTTGGAAGGTTCAGTTGCAATAGGGCTCTATCTCCTCTAGAGGGTGGCTTCTCTTTTCTTCTTAGGAATATTGCAGGTGGATGAAAGTCCCAATATTTTTTTTTTGGGCACACCACTTACTTGTATATAAAGCAAATGTTTCTATGCACTAGTATCAGCACTCTTCATCGATGCCCCAAAAATGACAGTAATTATAGATATAGGGTTCAACATTATCTGTAATATCATCAGTCGATGAGCCAATATGTTGTAGAGAGCCCAAAGATTAGTTGAACTAGAAAGAAAGTTTATTCTTATAGGATCTTTTGGACTTGTTCACTCATTTCGTTGTTTAGTCATAATTTTTTTCTATGTTTAGTATTTACTTGACAAGTGACAACAATGCTGATTTCTGGCCTTTTGTTGTAGAGGAAAATTTTGGTAAGGTGACAGAAGAAAAGAAAAGGAAGAAGAAGAAATTGGCACTGCAAAACAGAAGAAGCAAGGATGAAATAGGTGAATGCCATCTATCATATGATAAAGGTAGTGGTTTGGAATTAATTAAGAATTTATTTCGGAGCATATATTGCAGGGATTGGCATGTATGATTATTGGTTGATTATTGAGGTTTTTAGAAGATGATTTAGATAATGCAGATGGGGAAAAGAAAAAGAGCAAATCATCAAAGCAGAAGAAGAGGAAAAATGACACACTTGCTGAAAGTGGTGTAGTTGATCAATATGATGACATAGAGGATGGACTTGGTCAAGAAAATACCATATCGAGTGAACCTGGTAAGCCGGAGAAAAGAAAATTGAAGGGAAAGAAGAGAAAAAGCGAAAAGAAAGCTGGGAAAACTGAGGGTAATGATTTCTCAAAACGACAAAAAGGTATGGAGAAAATAGATTCTCTAGTTGCCATATTTCTGTACTCAAATTTGAAACAACTGAGGAGCTAAACGATGTTGAGTAATTAGTGTAAGTCAGTAAATTTTCTCTCAAGCAGGCAGTGCGTATCACTTCCTGGCATGCCTTAGTGTCTACATATGATAGAGAAAGTGAAATCTGATTGCTCTTCCAAAATACATTTTTTTCCACAAAACTATAATAGTTTTGTATTTTTCCTAGGAGTCTATTAAAATATTTAAAAGCTTATTTGAGTATTGCATTACAAACACTTAGCACGTTTAAATCATATAGTTTGATGGAGAGAGCACTCCAAATGTTGGAAGATACTGAAATATAACTTATATCGATTGAAAGGAATTGCATTTGCTTCAGTCTTATGCAACTTATTTATTGTACAAGTATGTGAGGTTCTAAATTCACAAGTATAACCAAAAGCCATCACACACTTCAATTTATTGGCATTCTTTTGATGTTATTCATCAAACAAAAATTGTGTTTTTGACGGTTTATAACTTATGCAATACTGTCTATCCCCTCTAGGCAAGTCAAAAGAGGCCCACAAAATTGTAGAGGAGGCTCGTCCATCTTCAATAGCCGAGGATGATTTGCCAGAGAAGATAGAACAAGCTGAAGATGAAGAGATTTATGAGCTATCTTCAGGGGATGAGGATTATTCTAAAGGAATGAGAAGTATGATTTTTTCTTTATATCCTATAAAAGTAATTCCTGTTGCTTCTGTTGGTATGTTTTTTGTGATTTGACATGAGATTTGCCTCATCAAATATGTTATGGAGAAACTTATTCAAACCTTTCATGGCAAGTTAAAAGTTCTTGTTGTTGTATACTAAGTTGCGCGGACTCTTCGATTTTGGTGCTGTCCCCGTTCCCATAGGAGACGGGGACGGGGACGGGGACGGGGACGGGGACGGGGACGGGGACGGGGACGGGGACGGGACGGGATACGGGATACGGGATACGTCCCGGATTCGGTCAACTGACTTCTAACACTTTGACTGGAGTCCATCTACAATTTTGGGGGAAAAAAAAATGAGATCTTGATTTCTCAAAATAAAAAATAAAACATATTTAGGACAATGAAAGAATAATGTCCATCTTGGAGAATGAAAGATTGAATTCTACAATATTCATGTAAGTTTTTCACAGAATATCTCTCAAAATTTACAATATTTATATATTACTTTTTTTTTATTAGCCGAATCCCCGCACCCGTATCCATATCCAAATCCGCACCCTCGAATCTTAAAATTTTGATTCTGCCGAATTCGATACTCGCATCCGTCCCCTATCGGATACCCGCACCCGAGTCCGAGCAACTTAGGTTGTATATTTCTTTTTCTTTATTGAAAAATTATTGACTCATGCCTTGTTTTATTTAAGCCGAGGGTCTATTGGTAACAGCCTCTCTACCCTGATGGGGTAGAAGTAAGGTCTGCTTACACACTACCCTCCCAGAGACCCCACTTGTGGGACTATACTGGGTGGTTGTTGTTGTTGTCATGTTTTATTTAAGTTCAGGAGTTATTGATCTCGGCATCTTGTTATGATGGAAGAGTGATTCTTTTGAGATAAACTGCCCCTAGAAATGACATTATATTAGAAAAAAGTATAAATTAGATTGATTGCCTTATAACGAGTCAATCTCCTTTTTCTGGATGCAGAGTGGGTTACAGATTATTATCATAGTAGGCCAGGGATAAAGGTGTTGCAAGAAAGGATTGATGAGTTTATGACTGATCATGAAGCGAAAAAAGAACAGGTACTTTATATTTCCAGATTATCATGTCACTTATTGCTGTTAATGATTATTTCAAAGTATAGGGAGAATGTTCGTTTTCTCAAAGCTGTCATACCCAAAGAGTTTTTATGGTATTTATAGCTTTTTTCATGTAAAAGCAAGTGCTGGACTTGGTCTTTAAAGACAATGTTGTCAAAGGGGCGCTTAAAACGCGCTTAAGCCCTGAAGCGAGGCTCAAAATATGTTGAGCGCTTTGCCTCGCTTTGTGGGCGCTTTAGTATCGCATCAAGGCTCTTAGGCATACTTTTACTTGCCAATGAGTGTAATCCTGAAAAGGCAACATTAAACAATTAATATTTCACTTTATCGTTAATTTTTTCCAATTTCTTTGTTCATATATTTGTTATTCATGCTTATAATTATTAGTCTTAGACTACAGAAACATATTTTTACTTTTTCTCAAGTTGCGCCTTTTTTTATTAAAGCCCACGCTTTATTTGCGCTTTGCGCTTAAAGCCGCAACGGACCTCGGAGTTTTTTTGCGCTTTTCGCCTTTGATAACACTGTTTAAAGAGTTTTGCACTTATCTTTTGGCCCTTTCTTGCATCAGCCTGTACTTGATGAATTTGTTTCTTGTGACCACCTCATAATGGCATATCGTAGAAGTTTCTTCATGTGCCCACAACTAATCATGTTCTTATATTCTAGTGGTTGTATATGCTGATTTGCCCACGACTAGTTATGTTCGTGTTCCCGTTGTGATAGTTTTTATTCTGTTACATACAGGAAAGGAAAGAAAAAGAAGCCCGTGCTGCTGAAGGTGGATGGACCGTTGTTGTACACCACAAAGGCAGGAAGAAGACGACAGATTCTGAAACTGGAATTGCAGTTGGTTCTGTTTCTCAGACTGCTGTTATGGATAATATGGCCAAAAAGAAAAAGAACGATGTGGGATTAGATTTCTACCGATTTCAGAAAAGAGAAGCAAAAAGAAATGGTATGTCTATTGCATCTTTGCTTTTGTCAACACCTTCTTGCTCCATATTGTTCAAAATTGACTTTGTTTTCCTCGATTATCCTATTGAAAAATATTTTATAAAAAGTAAAAGATGAAATCA
This sequence comes from Nicotiana glauca, assembly GCA_026770625.1. NCBI lineage: Eukaryota > Viridiplantae > Streptophyta > Magnoliopsida > Solanales > Solanaceae > Nicotiana > Nicotiana glauca. The sequence continues at coordinate 28,872 of MU695098.1, read as the reverse complement.
AAAGTTTGATTTTATCCAAACAATCACATTTAAGTTTGAGCTGAAAAAGTATTTACATTTTCTGATGAAAAGGTTATGGTTTCTAAGCTTGAATTGAAGATGCATATTGCTGGGGTTGTACTGCCCGTCCATTGCTTCATTACATTCTCGAAAGAAAAAGAAAAACTATTAGGATGATTGAAAAGCAGCATTGTTTTGATAAATTGATGCTTAATTGGTGTAGCAGTTTCTGTCTTTCGTGACAGATGGTGGAAGAGCCTGAAATTATCCACAGCATTGAATTTTACCTCTTGAAAACCACCTCAAATAGTTTCACAATTTTGCTCGTTCAAGATTTAAACCCTCTTTATCATGGAACTACTAGTTGTTTTTCCTTTATCATGGAATTATGGATCATCTTTCATTCACATAAAATTGGACTGGTTAAGTTGCCTATGTTTTCTGGTCTCACTGCCTATCGATTCTTTCTGTTGTTCTATTTGCAGTTTGTGATTTTTCCCGTCAAGGGCTCTGTAGGATTCCCTGTTCAGCTTTGATTTTATAGCGAACCTAAGTCATACAAAATAAATCTGATCTGATGCATCATCCTAGTAATAATAATTGTTTCTTGACCCATCCGTTCATCTAAAGGACCTGCTATGATTTGAAACTTGCTATGTTACTCTAATGTACTTCTCATTTGTTTAGTTGCCAATTTCCCCAGGTGCAAGAGATTAAAATCTCAATATGATCTTTTTCTGTTTCTTTTGTTTGTGACTAATCATTATTCGCATTTGTATTATGCACAGAGATCATGGTGCTGCAGAGCAAATTTGAGCAGGATAAGAAGCGGATACAGCAGTTGAGGGCTGCAAGAAAATTTCGACCTTACTGAACAAAGAGAAAATCTCCAGAACAGCGCTGTTATAAGCTAATGCAAAATACTTATGGAGAATGGGTTTCAAAATTGTTCAGTTCATTCTGTTTCAGTAGAGAGAACAAGCTCAACTAATAGCACAAGATGGTTGATAAAGTTTTGTGACATGACTATAAATGAGGTACTGTTCTTGTATGTAGTTTCCAGTTTTGGTTGTAGTTGGTAGATGCGCAACTGTTTTTGCTGAAGCTATACTTCATGTTTCTAGTGGTAGGCATTTCCCTAAAAGCTCAGCCTAGAGTTGATCAGCTGATTTTCTTTTAATATATTCCTAAGATTGGAGAAATAGAAATCAACTGTATCTTTTCTACCATAGCATTCTCTCTTCTATTTATCTTTATTACAGAGATTACCTATTGAGCCCGTGACTTTTGTCAACAACTAGGAGGTTCTAGCAGTTAACAATTTGGTGGCGGAAGTTTTCTTTACCATTAAAATGGTTCTAAGTTGGCCATCTAACATTCCTTTTTCAGGCACTCTTTTGTTTATACTTGGAAAATTCGTTAATGGACTGGCTTTCGACAGGGAAAATTTGAATACCGAAGTGAAAATTAATCCTTGTTCTTTTCCTTTGGACCTTATGTATTTGAAATTTTCTAATTTGGAAAAGTGAAATTCTTTTTGATGAATTAAAAAGAGAAGGTGGACGTTCAAGAATCATTATAGACGTGGCAAACTAATGCTTATATACAATGGGAAGCCTAATAATGCCAAATTGTGCAGCTATGTTTAAAGGTTAGAAAAAAGTTTAGTATATTATAGAAGAAATATACAATTAAAGTAGTCTGATGTGCAATTAATTTGAATAAGATTATTTAATGAGCCTTCAAATGCTATTACTCAGTCTGCTCATAGAGAAGCAACTATATATTGTAGAGAAGCAACTATATATTGACAAAGGCTTAGCCAGTATCAGTCTCTAAATGATTCAGCAAAGCTAATAAATGCCAAAAATAAAAACCTAATTTAGATTCATTGGTACTATAAGATTATTATTGAGATTTTATGGTGCAAGATAACTCTGAGGGGGAGTGACAGATCGAGATATATTTTTGCTGATAGCTTTTAAGCCCCGATTCAGAGTGCAGTCCGTTTGGAAATAAGTGTCTTATAGCAAGAAAGAGCAATCCAATAATCTCTGTCTCTATATATAATTATGGGAATGGGAAAAGTGATGTAGCATATCTCAAATGCTAGGAATTATATTTTTCCTTTTTCTCCTTTTTTTTTGAGGTTTTCTCAAATTTTAATAGTTAAAACTCAAAGTCACACCCTTACATTAGAACTCTTAATTACATGCGCCTATGTTCAGTTAAGAAATCAAAAGTCAGGTCCCTTCACTAATAATTAAATATTTTAAGTATTAATCACAGTTAAATGGTAAGACAAACATCCTGTTTCCAAATAAGAAAAAAATTAATTGTAGTTTCATAGTTGTAAGGGTCAAAATTTAGACGACCACGGCTATTGACAAATACGACAGAAGACGAGATCTTCATAGCTCGACGTCCTGCTGAGGATGACAGACAGCGAACAGAGAACGTACGACTTTTACAGTAGTGTCGGCCCAACAGGGGGCACTAGGAATATACTCGCGAATATTCCCTATGATGTGTCTTTTAAGGTTCAGAAGGGAGTTGTCCCTTGTATATAGTGGGGAAAAAACCTTGTTAAAGGGGGCTTTTTACTGATTTGGCTAAGAACACTGATTATAACACTTTTCTACAGCAAAGATTGACATTTTTAATTTGCGATCACCTACTTCCACAAGATTAAGAAAGATTACCCATTGTGTTCATCTTTTATACCTTCTTGCCCTAGAATTAATTATACTTAGCTAAGATTTATCCCTTCATTCTCTTTAATTGATTTATTCACAAAGATTCCAATATTTTTTGAGTCAAACAATTTGGTGCCGTCTGTGGGGATTTCTTTACCTGAGATTTTAGTTTCGTCTAAATCCTTGAAAGGGATACTTACCTCTTCTTAGCCACGCAAAGACCAACAACGGCAGGAAATGGGGAAGCAAGATTAAAGGCAATAGTAGGTGTCATGAACAACTTTTTGGATTCTATCAACGAAGCCGATAGGGAAGACAACGAAAACGCAACGCCAAGCGCTACATATGAGGGAGATACCTCCCCCCCGCACGAAAGCGTGAATGTCTCGCGCGAGAGGGGAACCCCAACATCCGCAACATGAGAAGCACCACCAGCTGTGAAAAAGCTATTAGAAGAGTGGTTGACAAACACCTTGAGCAACATACTCGACAAACCCATTCAAAGAGATATCGGAGGCACCATACACGCAGACACCGCAACTGTCGCCGATGAGCCAGAAACTCCACGCACATGTAACACTCATACCGTCATTGATGCAGGTAACGATGCACTTGCCGCCATCTTAAAGAAAATGGAAGAAATGGAAAATGAGAACAAAATGCTCCACACACAGATGAAGGAGCATCAAGAAAGGGTCGATAAAATACCGGGCGCACCGAAGTTGCTGCCAAGACTAGACATCGACCGATTCGTCGAGCAACCATACAGTGAAGGGGAATCCCCACACTTCTATTCCAAAAACCTTCAAAATGCTGCCATACTTGAAAATATATGATGGCACCACGGACCCAGAATATCACATAATCCACTACGTCACGACAGTAAAAGTCAACGATCTGTCGAAAGAACAGGTGCCATCGGTGCTGTTGAAAAAGTTCGGCGAAACCGTGATAGTGGGAGAGCTGACATGGTATTCCCAACTATCGACATGATCAATATCAACATTCAAATAAATGGCAGATAAATTCTTCACTGCTCATGCGGGAGCGAAAAAGGCAGAAGCCAGGGTAAATGACCTCTTCGCAGTTAGGCAGACGACATGCGAAGGACTTCGGGATTTCCTAGCCCGATTCAACAGGGTAAGAATAAGCCTATTGAACGTATCAGAGGGGATGTCGAAAGCAGCCTTCCAAAATGGGTTAAATAGAAGAGGTTCGAAAGCAACCAAAAAACTACTAAGTAGGCTTATAAAATACCCTCCCACCACGTGGGAAGAAATCCATAATGCCTATTATGCTGAAGTAAGAGCAGATGAGGACGACTTAAATGGTCCGATCCAACGGCTAACATCGGTCCAAACTGAAACAAGGAGAGATTGACGCAACGATGGTCGAAGGGACCAACTATCCCGTTTCAGTCGAGAAAAACATCAGCCCTACATCCGGACATCCATCCCACCTCCTCCACGATATGCAAATGTCACGCATCGACACACCGCGCCACAATGAAACGAAAGAGGTATGCCCCCACTGTTATCTGCTCATAAATTTTGTGTTTCTCCTTCAGAAATAATGTATGCACTAGAAAAGCTCGGCACAAAGGTACAGTGGCCGCAAAAGATGAAGTCACATCCAAGCACCCAGAGATCGAACGTTCTGTGTGAATTTCATCTAGAAAGAGGGCATAAGACCAAACCCTGCATAGGTCCGCGAGAGGAAGTGGTAAGAATGCTAAACCAGGGACACCTGAAAGAACTGCTAAGCGATCAGGGATGGGTTAACTTCGCTCGTGGGGCCGATCAAACTCAAGACCCCCAAAACCACCTTCACCAGCTCGTGTCATACAAATGATCATTGGCGGCGGTGATGATACGGTAATAAACCATGTGAAATTCACCACTACATACAAACTCAAGCAGACAGTTGCTCACGAACGACATGATGACCTCGAAGATAGTATCATCTTCGATAAGTCAGATACCAACGGTTTGTCTTTCCCTACTATGATGCTTTGGTTATAACTTTATGTATTGCAGATATCGATGTAAAAAGAATAATGATAGATGACGGAAGTGGCACGTGTATTATTCACCCACGAGCACTCACACAGATGAGACTCGAGAGTAAGATAGTACCGCGCTGCATAGCACTAAGGGGTTTTAATAATGTAGTAGAATAAACCTTAGGAGAGATAATGTTGCCCGTTCTGGCCAGAGGAGTCACTATGGAAACGACGTTTCACGTCATGAACCAGGAAACAACCTACAACACTATCATAAGGCATCCATGGATACACGCCATATGTGACGTCCCGTCAAATTTATATCAAGTAATCAAATTTCCTACCCTATAGGGAATATTAAGCATCCGGGGCGAGCAACGCACCGCCCAAGAATACTACCGAATCACCTAAGATTGCATGCACACCCAACAACTAAAGGAGGAAAGTGCAGAATCATAACAATTAGCCTTATCGGGTACCAAACCCGACATACCAATAGGGCCATCAAAGACCCAGATGTCGTAAATTCATGCAAGGCAATAGTAGAAGACCTCGAACCCGTTCAATTAGACAACACCAACAGCACAAAAAAAGCTTATATCGGGCACAACCTCTCAAAATCAGGTAAGTTCCATGATTTCTTAACATCTAATGCCAATCTATTTGCCTTTTCCCATTTAGATATGCCGGGAATCCCAAGGGACATCGCCACACATAGGTTGAATGTCGACCCTCTTTATCCGCCTGTGCAAAAAATGAGGAGAAAGTTCAATGCCGCAATCAACGACGCAGTCAGTGAAGAAGTTGATAAGCTGCTCGGTAATGGTTCCGTCCGAGAATCAAAGTATCCTCAGTGGGTCGCCAATGTGGTCATGATAAAAAAGAAGAACGGGAAGTGGTAGATATGTGTCGACTTCACTGACCTGAAGAAAGTATGCCCAAAAGATTCCTTTCTGTTACCACACATCGAACAACTCATCAATGCAACATCGGGGCACAAACTATTAAGATTCTTAGATGCCTATTCGGGTTACAACCAAATTCTAGTGGCGAAAGAAGACCAATAAAAGACCACTTTTATCACTCTTCAGGGAACATATTGCTACAGAGTCTTGCCGTTCAGACTCAAGAACGCAGGGGCAACGTACTAAAGGTTAGTCACCAAAATGTTCAAAAAACAACTCGGAAAGACTATGGAGGTCTACATTGACGACATACTAGTGAAATTGAAAAGGAAGGAGGGTCACATTGGTCATCTGAAGGAAGCTTTCGAAATATGAAGGCGATACGGAATGAAACTGAATCCCAATAAATGCATTTTTGGCATAACCTCATGCAAGTTCCTTGGTTTTATGGTGTCGCAAAGAGGTATCGAGGTCAACCCAGATCAGATCAAGGCCATCGAAGGAATACGGAGACATTAACCAGCAATAAGTAGGTACAAAAATTGACCGGACGAATAGTCACCCTGTCAAGGTTCATCTCACGATCATCAGACATGTGCCATAAAATTTTCAATGTACTAAGGAAGGATCACAGACTATAGTGGAATTCAGAATGCGTCGACTCCTTAAGAAAACTGAAAGCGTACCTGTCCTCGACTCCACTACTTGTCAAGGAAGACCTGGGCAAATGCCTCCTGGTGTACCTAACAGTCTCCGAAGTCGCGATAAGTATAGTTTTGGTTCGCGAAAATAAAGGTACACAGTCTCCAATTTATTATATCAGTAAAACCTTAATTTATGCCGAAACAAGGTACCCCCTCCTTGAATAATTAGTTTTGGCATTAGTCGTAGCTTCACAAAAGCTTAGACCGTATTTTCAATGTCACCCCATAAAGGTGGTGACGACCTTTCCCCTCATGGGTATCCTATACAAATCCGAACTGTCGAGTAGGTTGGCTAAATGGGCCATATAGATAACCGAGCATGATGTGACATATCAATCATGAACTGCTATAAAGTCACAAGTGCTCGCCGATTTCGTCGCCGATTTCAACGTGGAAATATTGCCTGAAGTAGAGTAGGAGGCGCTCTGTGCTTTCGCCCATTCCGGCCTCTGGGTCCTCTACACCGACAGTGCATATAATGTATCGGGATCGGGACTGGGAATCGTCCTCGAAGACTCTATAGGTGAAGTGATTTGCTAATCCATATGGTGCCCCGAGATGACCAACAACGAGGCCGATTATGAAGCTATCATTGCAGGGTTAAAACTAGCCCTCAAATATGGAGCTCGACGACTCGTCCTCCATTGCGACTCTCAACTCGCGGCGAATCAAGTCACTAGGACTTTCCAAATCAAAGAATAGAGACTACAAAAGTACCAGTCAAAAATTCACATACTGTTACCAGAATTCGACGAATGCCGCCTAGACCAGATACGCAGGGCACAAAATATCGAAGCAGATGATCCCGTCAAGGTAGTGGCAGACACCAGAACTATCAACAAGGAAAACGTGGCCACCCTTCTCCATTACTCGATAGACCAGGCCGAGATACATTTTATAAACCTAACTTAGGACTGGCACAACCATATCCTAGCATATTTGCAGGAAGGAACGCTCCCACAAGATAAGAAAGAAGCCAAAAATCTCTAAATACAGGCGGCCAAATACGACCACGTAAACTATAATCTTTACAAAATGATGTTCGGCGGCCCCCTGGACAAATGTCTTGGGTCAAATCAAATAAGACGGGTACTAGAAGAAGTACACGGGAGGTACTGCGGTGCCCATAGAGGAAATCGTGCCCTCATCAGATGCCTCATCCACGCAGGATACTACTAGCCTACCATGAAAAGAGAAGCCGCAAATTACGTCTAGAAAGGTGAGCAATGCCAAAAATACTCCTTTATGATACACCAAGAAGGAGAACTCCTACATTCCCTTAATTCGCTGTGGCCCTTCATAAAGTGGGGGATGTATATTGTTGGACCCTTCCAGCAGGGCGAGGTAAGGTACGCTACCTTTTGGTTTTAACTGACTATTTCTCTAAATGGGTGGAAACAAGTGCATACACTCAAATACGTGAGCAAAAAGTTATCGCGTTCATATGGAAGTTGTTGAGGACACGTCTGAAGAGGAGGTGAGCGCCCTCTAAGTTGACCACCCTACCTACTAGTGTACTATGAGGGGGGAAGGCGAACAAAAAATATAATATACCGCTTCGGCATTTCCAAAGAAATCAGATGTGACAACGGACCTCAGTTCGTCTGAAAGAAAACAACCGAGTTTTGAAAAATGGAACATCAAGTGAATACTCTCCACACCATACCATCCCGCCAGCAACGGCCAAGCCGAATCCTCCAATAAAATGATATTGAATATATTGAAAAAGAAGCTCGAGGACGCCAAGGGGCTATGGCCTGAACTGCTGCCGGAAGTACTGTGGGCATATCGCACCATGCCAAAAACTAGCACAGGCGAGACGCCATATTCATTAGTCTACGGGACTGACGCGGTTATACCTATTGAAGTCAGAGAACCTAGCTTGATACTCCAACGAGAGAGGACCAAGTAATGACGAAAGTAGGTTACAAGACCTAGATGAGGTCGATGAGCGAAGAAATATGGTTCACGTAAGAATGATAGCCCAAAAGAAAGAATCAGAAAGGTACTATAACAAAAAGGCCAAAGTACGGCCACTCAAGGTTGTAGATTATGTTCCAAAAGCTAAAACACAAGTAGCGAAAGACCCTAATGGGGGATAACTAGGAACAAACTGGGATGGGCCGTACAAAATCACAGCGGCAGCAAACAAAGGAGCATTCCAGTTAGAAATAATGGAAGGACAACTACTCTAAAACAATTGGAATGTCGCCCATCTCAAATACTTCCACTTCTGAAAAGGGGCGCCGCCTAAGTCGTACTCTTTTTTCCTCACCCGATTTTTGTCCCAATCGGGTTTTATCGGTGAGGTTTTTAATGAGGTCGCAAGGGAGGGTTCTCGAGGTCCGAAGTGTTGTTCATTACCCCACCTGTTGACATGATCTCCAGGCCGAGTAATGAAGGGACTGGGTATAGATAGCCAAATCTCCAACGTATGTACAAAGTCAACGTGTACTTTCCTACATGAATATAATCAAATCTCAAATGTATGAATGAAACTAGCATCCGCGATACTCCAACAAATAAAAATAGAGCACCACACTCATGATGGGATACTACTTCAACACCAACTCAAAAGTAACATCCCAATGGCAGGCCATCAACAAAGATACGGGTTCTACTTCACTCGAACCACGACGGGATAGTACTTCGACACCATCTCGAAAGTAACATCCCAATGGCTAAGGTATGATTCGACTTCACTCGAACCACGATGGGATACTACTTTGATTCCAACTCGAAAGTAACATCCCAATAGATAAGGCCAACGGTAAAGATACGAGTTCAACTTCACTCTAACCACGACATGATACTATTTTGATGCCAGCTCGAAAGTAATATCCCAATGGATAAGGCCATCGACAAAGATAGAGTTCGACTTCACTTGAACAATGACACGATACTACTTCGATGCCAACTCCAAGGTAATATCCCCAATGGCTAAGGCCATCATCGGAGATATGAATTTGATGTCACTTGAACCACAACGGGATACTAATTCGATGCCAACTCGAAAGTAACATCCCAATGGCTAAGGTCATCGACAAAGGTACGAGTTCGACTTCACTCGAACCACGATGGGATACTACTTTGATGCCAGCTCGAAAGTAATATCCCAAGGCAACAAATATACGAGTTCGACTTCACTCGAACCACAACAGGATACTAATTCGACACCAGCTCGAAAGTAATACAAAGATATGAGTTCGACTTCACTTGAACTATGACGGGATACTACTTCGACGCCAGCCCGAAAGTAACATCCCAATGGCTAAGTTCATCATCAAAGATATGAATTCGATGCCACTCAAATCACGACGGGATACTATTTCGACACCAGCTTGAAAGTAACACCCCAAAGGCTAAGTCCATCATGTAATTTTGGACTTGTCTGCAAAATTTGGCGTCATTCCGAGTTGAATTGATAGGTTTCGGCATGGGTTTCGATATTTGAAGATTTAGAAGTTCATAAGCTTGATTTTTTGTTTGATTCATCGTTTCGATGTTGTGTTATGTGATTTGGGACTTCGAGCGAGTCCGTATTAGGTTATATGACTTGTGTGTGTAACTAGACGGGGGTCCCGGGGGCCTCGGGTGTGTTTCGGATGGGCTACGGATCCTTTTCCTCCTTCTTGAACTGCTGTTCTGCTATCTGGTATCTCCTTCTATGCGATCGCATTGCTTGTCCCGCGATCACATAGCACAAATTTTGGGCAGCATCAATTCCTTCTATGCGATTGCATCATCACCTCCGTGATCACATAGTATATTCCAGAGGGGTTCCATTTCCTTCTGTGCGATCGCATAGCCTTGTTCGCGATCGCATAGTTATGTTCCCTCCTCTTCTGCGATCGCATGAACCCATATGTGTTCGCATAGGCCTTTTTTTGGGCCTTCAAATTTTACTCTATGCGATCGCATTCCTTCTCTTGCGATCGCATAGAACAAAATGTCTGGGCAGACATATTTAATCCCAAATTCGAGGGTTTCACCATTTTATCACATTTTGACTTCTAGAGCTCGGTTCTTGGTGATATTTGAAGGGATTTTCACCTGAGCGACTTGGGTAAGTGATTCTCACTTGATTTAGACGAATTTCCATGAATCTCCTCTTAATTTCATCCTTTAATTTCAGTTTTTGAATGTAAAATGGGTAGAACTTCATAGACCAAATTATTAAGTTTTGAGGGGGTGTTTGACCTTCGATTTGAGAGATTTTTATATGGTTAGACTCGTGGGAGTACGAGGGTTCTGAAAATATTAAATTCATCCGGTTCCGAGATGTTGGCCTGAGGGGCATTTTGGTTATTTTACCTAATTTCGCGCTTTAGCTTTGAATTAAATGATAGAATCAGTTGCTTGAGATGTTAATTATAATGTGTGATTTAATTGAATAGATTTGGGACATTTAGAGTCAAGAACTCGTGGCAAGAACATGGATGCTAGTTGATTTTAGCCGGTTTGAGGTAAGTATCTTGCCTAACCTTGTGTGGGGGACTTCCCCTTAGGATTTGAGTCTTCTCTGTTGATTGTATTCCGTGCACGTGAGGTGACGAGTGAGTGCTCGGATTTATTTGTAGTAAATTGTCCCTTTTAGGCTCTTAGACCCTTGTAATCAGCGAGTATGAAGATGTTATTGATACGATTGAGTTCCCTGTTATTGGTTTCACCTCTACATGTCTTACTTGGAATTTATTACCCTTTTGGTTATAGTTGTTGCCTAATTGGTTTTACTTGTTTGACTGTGGACATTTACCCCTCTATAGTCATACTATCATTTTTAACTGTTGTCTTTATTTGGAAAGCATCATTTCTATCTCTCATGTAAATAATTGGCCTTAATTGGAAAGAAGTTAGATATCCACGTTTAGTTGATATTTTCCTTAATTGTAATTATTTGATTCATGTTAACTTCCTTGTTGTTGAACTGAATATTATGAAATCATTGTTTCGTTTTATTTCTTCCTTGTTGAGCTGTTCTTATTGCGCTTAGTATTTCCCTGTTACAGTTATTCCTTGTGAGTTAGTTGTACCATCTTTTGGTGAATGGAATTTCTGGAGTTGATTCTCTTGCTTTGTCCTGTATGTATTGTCATTGTTGTGTTGTACTTGAGACTGTGATGTACGAGGTTTCTGCCGTACGGCTGTTGATATTGTGATGCACGAGGTCTTTGCCGTGCGATTGTTGCTACTGTGATGCACGAGGTTTCTGCCGTGCGGCTATTGATATTGTGATGCACGAGGTCTTTGCCGTGCGGTTTTTGCTACTGTGATGCACGAGGTTTCTGCCTTGCGGTTGTTGTTGAAGGGTTGCACGAGGTCTTTGCCGTGCCATTGTTGTTATTGATGTTTTGCACATGCGGCGTAATAAGGCGGGATATGTTATATACTTATATATGGCTTGCGCATGTGGCGGAATAAGGTGGGACATTGTTATGCACGTGTGTCGAAATAAGGCGGTGCCTATCATATTATTTATTGCACACGTGGTGAAATAAGGGGGGCTACGTCGGGAATTGATTGTATAGAGTTGTGACGGCCTGTTGAGGCATTCCTATTTATTTTCTATTGTGATTGTGGGTTGTTTACCTGTATGAACGTTACCGCTTGGGAGTTGTAAGGGAACATCGTACATGAGGTCCGTCCTCCTTTTCATGTTGCTAGTTGGTAGAATTTTGTTAGAAACATTTGCACAAGCATACACTTAGCTGAACACTCCTATTAGAGGTGAATTCCTCCTGATTTTTCTAAGGGTGGAGGTACGCCCTCGTTTATCCATTATATTTGTGAGAGTGGCCCTCGTTATCCAGTTAGTTATCGGTATGACCATGAGATTGATGGGGCACAGGATGCCAATTGTTAGATTTCAGATGCTGGGTCTTCGCGAGTTGGGGTTTGTCCGAGACTTGGTGAAATTGTGGAAAGAGTAGGATAAGACCTTCTGTGAACATCATTGTATGATATGAGTTATTGACTTGTTTTTTTTCCCTTGCTATGTTGTGACCTTAGGATTTGGATTGTGATTCTGCCGTCGTTTTGTATCATCTTTTATTATATTCTTGTTGTTGATTATTGTATTTATCCCTTATTGTGAATAGTAGAATTTTTGGTCGTTCATGCATTCTTTACATATTCATATGTCGTTACCATTATCCCTATGATTATACTGTTTATCGACCGGTAGGTGCCTTGACTGTTCTTCGTCACTACTCCACCGAGGTTAGTCTTGATACTTACCGGGCACCGCCGTGGTGTGCTCATACTACTCTTCTGCACATTTTTGTTGTGCAGATACAAGTACTCCCGTTCAGTTCTGTCAGCCTTAGAAGGAGGCATATCGGTAGAGACTTCAAGGTATATCTGCTACGTCCGCAGATCGAGGAGTCCCTTACCAGCTTTTCTGTAATAAGTATAGTTCTTCTAGTATTTTCTCCTTTGTATAGATATTCTTGAGTCAAAGCCTCTTATGTATCCCTTAGCTTGTGATGTGTGAGTTTCCGGGTTTTGGGGATTTTGTTAGCTTTAAAAATTGTTGTGGTATGTGCCGAATGGCACCTTAAACCCTGTTTATTTTACCAGTTCAGTTTTATTTATTTTCTTCTGCAAATTTTGGTTTATCTTCCGCATTGTTAGGCTTACCTAGTCATAGGGACTAGGTGCCATCACAACATGTTCATGGAGGGTGAACTGGGGTCGTGACATAAAGTTTAAGGAAATAAAAAAAAGAGTTTGAACAATTGAAGGAAAATTAGTTCCAGAATTGGAAAGTCCATACATTACAACAAGAGTACTGACAAAAGAGTGTGTTGTACTTGGGACACATCGAAGGAAATGTCCCTAAAATAACTGTCAATGCAAATGCAGTGAAAAGGTACTATGTTGGATCCTCCGTATAGTATTAATATTCTCCGGTTGGGATGATGAAGATTTTCATTCTCGCTACCCAAATACTATCAACCCTTTGCAAACCCTTTGAGCCGGTTACTCTTCTTTGATTACCCTTTTTGGAACAGAAAAGTGTTATTGAAAAAAAATTGAAAAAAAATGAGATGAAAAATGAAATTAAAAAAAAAGGAAAGGAATAAAAGACAAAGAAAATGAAAAAAAAAATGAAAAAAGAGAGGAAAAGGAAAAAGAAAAAGAAAAAGAAAGAGAAAAAAAACAGAAGAAAAACAAGGCAAAATGTTTTCCCTGAACTACGTTTGACTTGATTCCGAAAGGATACGTAGGCAGCCTCTCTCTGGGGTTCAGTCACACCAAAATAAAAATCCAAAGTCCCCCAAAAGTGAAACTGGGGCAGAAGTTATAATGATTTGGCAATGATCCTGCCCAAAAGGTTCTAAAGTTGTAATTCAATCCAAATTCTTTTTACCCCAAACCTTGTTCAAGTCCTTCTGATCAATCGGCAAAGAGGTTCAAAATGGGAGGATGGAGTTATTTGGATTTGATACAACAAAATGAGAGGAATAAAATGAGAGAGTCTTATTGGTGAAAACCCACACGGGCACCGTAAGGCGATGGTAAGCAGAGAAAATCAAAATGAGAGAGTCTTGATTGTGAAAACCCACACGGGCACTATAAGGTGATGGTGAGAAGCGAAATGAGAGAGGTTAGCTAGTGAAAACCTGCAAAGGGCCCCACTAATCGAAAAGAAGATCCTCACAGCCATCGGCATCGACAAAATCCTGGCAAGGTTTCTCGAATTTTGAAGCAAAAGTTGTAATGAATTTCTGAGAGTCGGACTATTTACACAGACCAGGCATCTAGTCCAAAAGGCATGTCATGTTCCTTGAAGTCCGCATGTACTCCAGATAAGTCCTTCTATCCTTTCCCCGAAAGGGACACTTCTTGTTTTTAAACTCATTCTCCATTCCATTGTTTTCTTTGAATCCCTTTCGGTCTAACACTGTTCCCAAACTAAGACAAAGAAGGGACAGCAAGACTGATTTACAAGGCTTTCGTTTGACACGAGCTAATGTGCAAAAAGGCACCCATTCTCGTCACGGTCATCGAGTTGACCCCGACTAGCCACGACGACCGATGCTATGGAATTCAAAACTCTTGGGGCACCTATAAAGGCAAATAAAGTTGAAAAAGGTTAAGTCCCATGCGACTAGCCGTTGCAGCAAAGTTTGAGGAGACAAAAGTTCCCCAATGTTCCGAAGAAAAGAAAGGAAAGAAAAAGAAAAGAAGTCAAAAAATGAAAGGCATGCGAAGGCGAAATAAAGTTGGAAAAGTTTAAGTCCCACGTGACTAGCCATTGCAGCAAAGTTTGTGGAGACAAAAGTTCCCCAATGTTCCGAAGAAAGAAAAGAAAGAAAAAGAAAAGAATCAGAAAGGAAAGGCCTACGAAGGCATAATAAAGTTGAAAGTTAAGTTCCACCGACCAACCATCATGGAAAAGTGTGGAAAAATCAGAGGTTCTCCAGGGCCTGAAATGAATCGATCCTCAGGGAGCAAATAGTTACAATTGAGATCTTCATCAAAGAAGCTGGGCCGAGGTCAAGTGATCAAAATAATCAAGGCCACAAAACCAACCACCGTTTCAAACTAACAATTGTTCTTTATTTGAAAATTGAAACCGGTGCAATCCAAGCAACCGTACAAAAAGTAGGTACAACCAAAAAGGAAAAGAAATGCACAAGTGCTATAAACAGCTTTGCAGCAGGGAATCAGCCCAAAAGGGAAGTTTCTTCCAAATTCTTTCCTCCATTTTTACTATATAAAAAAAAGGGAGAAATGAAAATTGAAAAAAAAGGAGAAATAAGAAGAAAACTAAAAAAATATGAACGAATGATAGTTTAGAATCCCCAATATCAATCTTTTATCCTTTTGCCAACATTAGAGCTCCAATCCCTGAGTTGAACCTTTTAGACATAGGGCCTCCATTCCCTAGTCGGCCTTAGCCAACATTAGGGCTCCAATCCCTGAGTTGAGCATTTTTCCGTTTAGCTAATATTAGGGCTCCAATTCCTGAGTTGAGCATTTTTCCCTTTAGCCAACATTAGGGCTCTAATCCCTGAGTTGAGCGTTTTTCCCTTTAGCCAACATTAGGGCTCCAACCCCTGAGTTGAGAATTTTCCCTTTAGCCAACATTAGGGCTCCTGAGTTGAGCGTTTTTCCTTTAGCCAACATTAGGGCTCCAATCCCTGAGTTGAGCATTTTTCCCTTTAGTCAACATTAGGGCTCCAATCCTTGAGTTGAGCATTTTCCCTTTAGCCAACATTAGGGATCCAATCCCTGAGTTGAGCGTTTTTTCCTTTTAGCCAACATTAGGGCTCCAATCCCTGAGTTGCGCATTTTTCCTTTAGCCAACATAAGGGCTCCAACCCCTGAGTTGGGCGTTTTCCTTTTAGCTAACATTAGGGCTCCAATCCTTGAGTTGGGCGTTTTTTCTTTAGCCAACATTAGGGCTCCAACTCCTAAGTTGAGCGTTTTTCCTTTAGCCAATATTAGGGCTCCAATCCCTGAGTTGAGCATTTATTCCTTTAGCCAATATTAGGGCTCCAACCCCTGAGTTGAGAATTTTTCCTTTAGCTAACATTAGGGCTCCAATCTCTGAGTTGAGCATTTTTTCCTTTAGCCAACATTAGGGCTCCAATCCTTGAGTTGAGCGTTTTTCCTTTAGCCAACATTAGGGATCCAATCCCTGAGTTGAGCGTTTTTCCTTTAGCCAACATTAGGGCTCCAATCCCTGAGTTACGCCTTTTTAGACATAGGGCCTCCAATTCCTAATTTGTTCTATCACAGATAAATACAATCCTTGAAAAAAAGAAAAAAAGAATGAGTTCAGACTTTGTCACAAATAACTCACGAAATTTTCCTAGTGAAAACTGGGGTAGAAAAATTTCGTTCGTTTGTTTGTTTTGGGTGTCTGAGCAGGTTTGACCTCGAGGCAAAGTGTTTGAGGTGACCAAATGGATGAGTCTCAATCCAAAATAATGAAAAGAAGAAAAAGAACAAAAAGAAGTGAATTTAAAATGCTGAAGTGAACAGAGATGCGGACTGCTCAAAACTTGATTGAAGTCATAAGCTCCGCCTGTCCCGCTTTGACACAATACTAAAGAATGAACCAACACCTACAGCTTGTGAGCATCAAGATTCAGATCGGAGTCCACAACAAAATCAGCTAAGGCTCAAGATCAAGCTTCAAGAGATTTATAGATAGGAATCTTGTAACTCATAGTTGATAGGCATAGCTAGCTTAACTTTGATTTTCCTTTTGGAGTAATAAGGAGGTCAGCAAGCAGTAGCAGCAGCAACAACAGTGAAATCACAGCTCCTGGTAGTCCCAGTTACCAAAACTTCCAGAACTATACTGACCTGATTCCTTTATAGCCAATGATATGTATGCAACCTCCGAAGCAAGGTTCGGTCAGATTTTTACAAAAGATGCTTCTCATGGAGATTCAAACGGGAAAAAATCCCTCATATTGCTCACTTTATCTTTGCCCGAAAATGCTTCATGTTTCCGAGCAAAGAGGGGCAGCTGTAAGCACGTGATTTTTGCCCTATATGAAATACTCCTACAAAATTCAAGAAAATAGTTTTTTTCTTAATTATTTATCATTTTTAGGAATTTTTATAGATTTTTACTAATTTTTTTGCATTTTTGTGCATGTTTAAGTTTTAGTTAAATCATGAAAAATACCAAAAATATCATGCATGATATTTAGGCTTTATCTTTATATTTTTAGAATTAATTAGTAATTATTTATTTTATAAAAATTAAAAAATACAAAAAATTCTTCATTTTTACATTTTTTCCTTTATTTGTTTTTTTTCTATTTTAGTTTAGGATTAAGTAGTTTTTATAATTTTTATAATTAGCTAATTAGTTTAATTTCACATTTTGGATAATTTTGGATTTTTAATTTGTACGATTTTAATTAAACAAAAAAGAAAAATTAGAAAATAAAAGAAAGAATTGGAAAAGAAAGGGTTGTCTTGTGAAATTGGGCCAAAATTAATGTTGAGCCCAAAGCCTATACCCAAATTTGCCAAAACCAATAACCCACTCAAAGCCCAATCTCCCTACCCAAATACCCATTGCCCTTTACCCTTATCTGATAAAAAGAAAAAACCTAGACCTATATAGGTAACACATAAGAGGAGGGAAGGGGGGACATGCAAAAGAAGAGAAAATCTAGCGCAGCTTTGGGCAATGGATACCCCCATCGGTTCATCTCTTCTTCAAAAACGAAAATCATACCAAAATTCCATTGTCCTCTTCTTAATCAAGAGATCAGATCTACCCAAAAAGGGGGCAAAACAAAAAGCTGCGTTCCTTCCTCACATAGCAAGAGCCAACTCCCCCCCCCCATTTGAGAAAACCCAGTCGCCATAGTTACCATCTCCATAACCTCACTCATACCAAAGCAAAAACAAAAATCTGAAAGCAAATTTCTAGATCCGAAATTGCATCTCAAATCTGGAAATCAAAGCTTCACGAGAAATTGAAAAAAAAAGAGAAGAAAAACAGAAGAATTTCTAAAACTTCAACTTCGATTTTCATAAACACAAGAAAAAAAAGAACTAAAAGAGTTTCATCAGCTGTGTTTCACTAAAATTTCTGTTGCTGTTGCTTGTTCGATTTTGTTCCTACTGCTGGGTCTTGCCATTTGCTTCAGATCTCTGCTTGTTTCCTTCGGTTTATGTTCACTTATATCTGGGTATGTCGAAAACTTTAAATGTTGAACTTGCTGTGTATGAAATAAAATTGAAGTTCTGCTTTTCTTGGTTTCGATTATGGCAGTAGTGAGCTGTTTTGTCTGCTTTTGAATGATTCAACAGGTTTATCATGTATTAGATTCACTTCCCAGCTAGTTTTATTTATGCAAATTGATTTATGTTCTAGTAGACTATAATAAAGTGGATTAGACATGTGATGTTTTTTTTAGAATTAAACAAAAGTGTTGGGATGTTCTAACTATGATTTTGATTAGTTTCATACGATGCAACTTTGTGATTTGATGATAATTGCTTTGGATCTATTGTGACTATGAGCCAACTTAAGAATGTAGCTAGTATGAACAGAACACCATTGTCTTGCAATTGATATTTTCTTTAAATGGAAATCTGTGGCTATGTCATTTAATTGAAGAGTACAACCATGTGTATTATTCTCTAATTAACACTTTTAATTTGTTACATTGTGGACTGTGATACCGTTGGTTTCCTTGTTTTGCGTCGTTGCGAAGGACATGGCACGTCCAAATCTTGCGAATATACCTTGTTCGTCTCACTTGTGTTCTTTTCTTGAACTATTAATCCAAGCGTGTTAATGAGAATTTTTCTTCTAATGCTTTCCTTCGGCTTTAGCTTCTTCTTTTCCTTCTTCCTTTGCCTCCTTTAGAGATACTCTTTAACAATGAAATAAAACAATTTGCCTTCATTCATTTGCTGGCTTTTGAATAATATCGTTGAGAGTTATTTCATTTTTGTATGTAAGGATTGGAAGTTTCTTGCGTTTTATAAATTGGATTCAAGTTGTAGGCCACTAGTAGCTGGATTTTCCTTTAATTGCATTGCATATGCCATTAATTGATGTGTATTTGATATATTTGATTTGTGGGTTTTATGGGTGCACACAAGTTCAATAGTATAGCACAGGTTACTGTGTTGGGACTTTTATGCCATCTTCTGAAAGTGTAACTTCAATTCTCTCTTATTTATCTTTTGCAGCATTTATTATTCATTTGCTGGATTTTGAATAATATCGTTGAGAGTTATTTCATTTTTGTATGTAAGGATTGGAAGTTTCTTGCATTTAATAAATTGGATTCAAGTTGTAGACCACTCGTAGCTGGACTTTCCTTTAATTGCATTTCATATGCCATTAATTGATTGTGTATTTGATATAATTGATTTGTGGGTTTTATGGGTGCACACAAGTTCAATGGTGTAGCACAGATTACTGTGTTGGGACTTTTATGCCATCTTCTGAAAGTGTAACTTCAATTCTCTCTTATTTATCTTTTGTAGAATTTATTACATTTATGGAAATGTTTATCTCCAGTAAAACATTACAAACAATGCTGGAGTTTTGTCTGTGAGCGCGTAATTTTTGCCACGTTTAAATTACTCCTATAAATTTCTTAGAAATAGGATTTTTCTTTATTACATAATTTTGTGCCTTGTTTGTATTTTTGTGTGCATTTTAGTTGCCATAATTAAAAAAAAAGTACAAAAAATAGTACATTTGCATTTAGAATTCGATTTTATATTTTAGTCAATTAACGTTACTAAAATAAGAAAAAAATGACAAAAATAGTCTTTTTACAATTTTAAATTTTTAAATTTTTATATTTTTTAATTTAGTTTCCTCTTAAATTGGGAATTAGTTAATTAGTATAATCTTAGATTTAATTTAGGTCTTTTATTTTACATAATAAAATTAGAAAATTCAAAAAAAAAAAATAATAAGTAAAATACAAAAATAAATACAAAAAGGAAAAAGAAAGGAATAAAAAGAATTAAAAGAGAGCATGGTCTTGATAAAAGACCAAATTTTTGGGCCACAAAATTCAAGCCCAATTTCACTCCAAAAATCCGGCCAAAATGGCCCAAGTGCACCCCTACCCGATCCAAATGACCATACCTCTAGGACTAACAAAACGACGTAGTATAGGAGGGATTCTACGTCCTTTTGAATTAGTGAAGCCAAATTCAATCCAGGCCGTCCATCACCCCAATCCAACGGTCCCCATTCATTCAAGGCCATTTAATAAAACTGTCCGAAAATCATGCTAACCCTAGAGACCATTATCCCCTTCCTCGTACCCTCCCCCGTGCACGGTGGCGCCACTACCAAATAAACCCAACTTTACACCATATAAGCCCCTCATCTTCCTTTATTTAAATCCCAAAGTAGAAACCCCAAATCCAAACGAAACCATATTAATCTCGGATCTAGGGCTTTTATTTCGAAAGTGTTCGGGATTTTCAAGAACTCGAAGGAAAAACAACAGTGAGTTCTTTGGTTTTCTTCTCCTTTTTTCCTTTTTCTATTTTTTTATTATATACATTCCCTAACTGGGTGGCTTCATGATTAATTGATTGGAATTGTTGTTTGTTTAGGGTTAGTTTTCAGGTTATTTTCTCTTCTTTATTTTTTTATTTTTGAATTTTGATATCCAGTAGCATGACTTTGATTAATTTGTCTCAGTAGCATAAATGTTGATTGGTTGACTTTATATTAGTTGAGTTTAATGTACGATTGCTAATAAATGATCAGTAAGTCTTCGGATTTTAATTGTATTTGTCTATTTTCCTTTTAAGTAGTGTTTGTTTTTTATCAGTAAACTCCCTGAATTTTCTGTTTTGTTTAATCTTTACTCGATCCTGTTAGTTTAAATTTTTAAGGGATGGTTTAACTTTGATTAGTTTAAGCATTAGTTGGGTTTCCTGTTAGTTTATTTTTTAAGATCTCTATTAGCTTAATTTCATGTTTCAAGTCAGTAATATTTCAAAATTAGTTGAGTTAAGTTTTTCCTTAATTCAACGTTCATTTTCAAATTAATTAGGCTTAGGGTTTGGATATAGCTGAATAAATCACTCTTTAGTTACCTGTAGATGGATTTCAACTAAAATAAAGTGGTTTGGTTGGGCTAGTAATTTCAGGGGCAAGCAAGGGTAGTTTAGGCATCTAAAAGGGGCTGGTTTGTTAAGACTTGGTAATTT
This sequence comes from Nicotiana glauca, assembly GCA_026770625.1. Taxonomy (NCBI): domain Eukaryota; kingdom Viridiplantae; phylum Streptophyta; class Magnoliopsida; order Solanales; family Solanaceae; genus Nicotiana; species Nicotiana glauca. Next base: position 7,883 of record MU695098.1, on the reverse strand, counting down.
TAGAACTCAAATAAGGGTAGTATAGGCATTCCAAAGATAGAAAACAAAGCTAGAACACCCTAGGGCCTTCTAGAAGGGGGCCTTAGTGTAAGTATTAGGATTCTTAGAGCAATAACTTGGGCAACAAGCCACAAAATTAGGGATTAAGGTACAATTTCTGAAAATAAAGAGGGGGGGGGGGGAGGAATGAGTAAACACTTCCAGAATATTCTGCCCCTATTCTTGCCTATAAAAGGGAGGCCTAGTGCCTTGATAAAAAAGTTTTAGACCCTCTGAAAAATTCCCAAGTTTAGACCCCTGGAAATTTTCCAAAAACCTTCCAACTCTTAATTCCTCCCCCAAAATTTATCCTTGCAGATCTGATCTTCAAAATTTGAATTTTAGATTCTAAGAGATTCAAAACCTGAATTCTATAGTTAAAATTTCTGCAGATCTTCATTCCTTTCAAAGAAAATACCAAAAACAAACAAAAATCCAGTAAAAAACTCCAAAAACATTGTTTCAATTGATCCTTTTAGGCTGATTTTTGAGTTATAGACCTTAATATTCATCCTTGGGTAAACATTGAAGTGTTGAAGTAATCTGAGTACCCGTGGATCAATTTTAACTAAATTCGAGTAAAATCAGTGGTTTTGGTGTCATTTTTGTTGATGTATTCCTTTATCTTCCATCCCTGGGTGTTATGGCTTGATTTGGGTTAAAATTTAGCTTTGTGTGAGCTGTTTACTGCTGATCGTGCTACTGTATACTGCTGTTGCATAGCTGACCCAATTTTTCTTTTCCCTTTGTCTGAAATCCAGGTACATCTCTTGTAACCTTCAAGCAGTGGAAATGAAGTGAAACAATTGACAATTTGTTCCTCTCGTGTAGCTTCATGTTATATCTAGCTAGATCCATCAATGTTGTTATTTCTCTATATGTACTAGGCTAAGGATTATTAGAGGTATGATGCTATGGTTTCATGTTGGCTATTCTCTCATCAATACGTTATGATTACTTGTAATCGACTGTTAAACATGGAATTTCTGTTTGTATAGATTTTTCAGCATAGATTAGAATCATATTCAATATAGTTTTGTGCTTGGTTTAGATCGGAACTTGAGAATTTGTTAAGACAAGTCTTGCAACTGACGTAGGTATAATTGTAAGCCATGTTTTCAACTAGAATTGTGATTGGAATTTTAGTTGTCCTAATGCTTTACTGTGCAGTTAGAATTTTAGTCTGAATATTGATCATTATTATCTAAGGGGTGGGTAATTTCCTAGAAATAATATCTCTAACAGTAGTCTTGATTTGGTTTATGGTTGTTTGGGCCACAAACAGGCCCAACGCTTGGCCCAGGAGGCAATACTAAATTTTGTTAGTCTATGGACCAACACCTTGGTGAACGGGCCAGTACTGTGGCCCAATTCAGAAACTGAATATCTTTCCTTTTCTGAAGGTCCGTCACAACTCTAGACTAAGTTTTAATTCATAAGTTGCGCATTAATTAACATGTGAATATGAGAATTGGTTTAATTTGGTTCATAGATATTGGACCATCAAGACAGGCCCAACGTATACCACAGAATGCTTACCTGATTTCCTTGCCTCATTTAAAAAAAAATTATATTAGGAATAGGGGATTAATTTGCAAATATAAATTTGAGTTTTGAGTTAGGTGGATGGTTCAAATTAAGAGGGACTTTCCTTTTGTTTGAATTCGGACTTGAATTTGAGGCTCGAATTTATAAATGTAAATTAATTAGACCCTTTTAGAGACAAATAATAAATAGAAAAATAGTAGTTGCTTTAGGTTGGCCTTTGAATAAAAGTGAGATGAGCCTCGCCAAACAAAACCCATAAATTGCGGGGCCCTCATTAAATGCTTAATTAAAAAATACTTAAAATTCGGGACGTGCTGTTTAGCGAATTTCACGGCCTTCCGCAAAGTTAATAATACGTTAGTCACTTTAGGCTCGCTTTTTAATAATTTTACCTTCTTAAATATGGGTGTGCATTTCATGCAACCCAAATCCAAATAAAAAAATGTTGAATAAGAATGTGTCGAGGATCCGGGTGCATTTCATGTGACGTGATCCGAAAATACGTTTTTAAACGACGTTCACTTTCGTAAAAAATTATTAAAAGCGGTAAATAATTATAAAATTACACTATAGGTTTGAACATGTAGAAAAATAAGATGTTTGGCCATTTATAATAATTTAAGCGACCGTGCTAGAACCACGTGATCCGGGGGTACCTAACACCTTCCCTCGGGTCAACAAAATTCCTTATTCAGAACTTCTGGTTCGCAGACTCCAATTGGGAAGTCGAAATTTTCCATGATTTGGGATTCAAGTTAAACCGGTGACTTGGTACACCAAAAGCCAATCCTATCCCAAGTGGCGACCCTAAAAATCAAATAAATAATCACATTTCGAATAATGTCACTTTAAATGGAAAAACTCCCTTATCCTTCAGGGTAGGTGTGTAAAAAAGGAGGTGTGACAGCTTTGGCGACTCTGCTGGGGACACGAACCCAGAATTTCGATTTAGGGTTCAAGAATTCGAGCTTAGTATAATTGTTATATTTGACTTTATCTTATTTTTCTATATGTTCCATGTTATATGTGCTAAATGTTTTACCGCTTTGATATTTGTTGAAATTGTATATATAAACTGTCGCGAATCCCTTCCTCTCTCTGAGTCTTCTACATCATGGAGAAGGGTGCACTTCGTGTAGCTTCTCTTCTGTTTAGAGTCTTTCCCAATTTTTAACGAGGTTGGATAATTTGCTAAGTCGGCGGAGCTTCTGTATCCCAGTACGCTGCCTCCCCCTCGGCTCGAGTTGTCCGCTCGGGTAAGCCAAGTCTAGACCAATAAACCTAGGGTTTAAACCTAGAAGAACAAAACCTCATGCCAGATCTCTAGTAGGAACGATTGTTTGCATCATGTGCATTTGACTTAGGGGACTCAACACAGGGGTTGGGTCCGTCTAGGACAGGTGACCTGAAATGAATTGACCATCCTGATGCATCTTACGTGCTACTTGCGCATTTATTTGCTCGGCCTTGCATGTTGACCGGGTGACCTTTCGTTTTGAAAAACCCAATGTCTAAATAGTACCGAAATACTGCCAGATTTTTGAAAAAAAAAGAGAAAAATATTTGAAAAAAAAAGAAAGAAAATCATTGTTCAAAATAGTTTTAATTTTGGCACCTCTGCCCGAACTACGCTGGTTTGATTCTCACCGGATTTGAGATACGTAGGCAACCCTTATCTGGTCCAACCACCCTTTTGCAAAAATAGCCAAAACTACCAAAATTTTAATTTTTTGACAAAATAAGTCGGGTGATGCCATTCTTGTTTTAAAATAAGCCGAATGTTCCCAAAAGGGCGGCGGAAAGCTATTTTTGCAAGAACAACCACCCTGAGTCATTTTTAAATGGTTTTCGGGCATAACCTTAAAATCTTCCTCTTAAAAGTGCTGAAAGGCCGTATCTGCAAAACCAAGTCCTTGTTCTTCCTAAAGGAAAATTTTGTACAAAATAGTCACTTTTTCCTTTTAGGTCAAAATAAATCATTAAAATACTCCTTAGATGTCTTTCTTTCATAAATAAAAAAATAAAAAAAAAAAATTAACAATTTTTGAAAATTTGATTCCGAAAAATATTTTTGCTCAAAAATCCAAATCATTTTCGTAAAAGCCTCTCTTTCGAAAATTAAGAGACAACTTTCAAAATCCAAAAAAAAAAATGATTTTTCTTTCGTGTTAGAAAAAGAGAAAATAAATGAAAATTCAAACAAAAATATTTCTTTTTACTTCTAAATTCCCAAAGTTCTAATAAAAAGAAACGGAATTTTTAGAAGTCTTTCTTTCAAACAAAAAGAAAAATCAAAATAAAAAAATCAACAAATATTTTCCTTTTCCTTTTAGAGCATTTCTTTCAAAATGTCAAAAAAAAAAAAAAAGAGTTAGCTAATTTGCAAGAACTACGCTTGGTCTGATTCATGCGGGGCCATGATACGTATGCAATCTACATAAGATTCGACCGTAATCCTAAGAAAAAGAGAAAAAGAGAAATACGAGGGGAGTAAATAAAAGGAAAAACAAGAAAAGAAATGAGAAAAGAAGGCATTGAGAGAAAAACCTTGGCCAAAGAAAAGAAAAAGCAGAAAATAAAAAAAGAGAAGCAGGAAAAGAAAATGAGAGAAAACAAAACAAAAGAGAAAGAAAAGAGAAAAGGAGCAAAAGAAAAGCCGGGATGACGCATGCAACCGTGGCAAACATGTAGATATTCATTTAATTGTATAGGTGCATCACACTCTAATGTCCAGTCTCCTATCTGTTATTTGTTTCACACTAACCGTTGTTGCTGTCCATTTCCAGCTGAATTTTTTAGAAACCGTGGTTGGTTTGTGGTAAGCTGGTATCGCATCGATACTTTACCAGATCCAAAGGAAATACAGTGATGTCATCTAAAATGACTCTGCCTGCAATCCCCATACCTGAATACAACCCCATCTCGGGGGTCCCGGCCTCTGAATCCTTTACAGCTGAAGAAAATCGGATATTGCGCTTGCGATTGATGGAAATGTGGGATGCTTGGAATAATGGAAAGGAACCCCCAAGCGCTATCCCCGGATTCCCGGAGTTATTCCCTAGATCTGGAGGTGTTACCACTGTCCCCATCAGCCGCACAAATATTTCTCTGGGGCAACCTACTATGACTGCTAACTTCTTCGGAACACCCTCTGAGGCTCACTCCCAAGTGTTCCCGTCTGGAATTGCTCCCAACATCTTCACAGCTCCACTATCCTCTGCGACAATCCAACCATCACTACCGAAGCATGCTTTCGACCCCTCGGTCTTCATATTCCAAAATCCCATCTTCCAGGCTGACCCTCCTCATTATCCTCAATATACTTACTTTCAGCAGCCACCATACGAGCTTACACCAGGGCATGATAAAACCCTCAAAGCCCCAGAGCAAGACGAGATGGCAAAGAGAATGAGAAGCCTCGAGCAAAGCTTGAAAAATATGCAAGGCTTGAGCGGGCAGAAGAGCGTCGCCTATACAGACTTATGTATGTTCCCGCATGTACACTTGCCGTCAAGGTTCAAACCACCGAAATTTGAAAAGTACGACGGGCACGACGACCCCATTGCTCACCTGATGAAGTACTGCAATCAGTTACAGGGTGCCAGTGGCAAAGAAGAATTGTTGATGGCATATTTCGGGGAAATCTTAATTGGCATTGCTTCGGAGTGGTGTATGGATCAAGATGTCTCACGTTGGCATATATGAGATGATTTGTCCCGAGACTTTGTTCGACAATTTCAGTATAACATAGATATTGCGCCAGACAGGAATCCTTGGAGAATATAAAGAAAAAGCCCTCAGAACGTTTCCGCGAGTATGCAATTAAGTGGCGCGAACAGGCGTCAAGAGTGAAGCCTCCGATGGATGAGGTAGAGATGGTCACTGTTTTCCTTAAAGCCCAAGAAGCAGACTACTTTCAGAATATGATGTCAGCCATGGGCAAGCCTTTCGCAGAAGCGATTAAAATCGGGGAAATGGTAGAAAATGGTCTAAAAACGGGTAGGAGTTTGAGTCAGTCGGCCATCAGAGAAACCTCCCAAGACATCCAAGGCGGGTCTGGAGGAATGGCCAAAGGTAATAAGAAAGAAGAAATGGTTATGGCAACATCAGGGGCAAGGAGACACCGTGTGATGACCCGGCCCGTCGTCACGTGAGTTACCACCCTGTTTCCCCCTACATTATATTTTTCTATGTTTCAATATCAGCATTTGAGTTGATCAGATAAAATTGAATTGGTTTTAGTTGGAAATGAGGCACTTAGCCTCTTAGAAGGAAGCTTGTTTTGGAAAAGTCAACCAAAAGTTGACTATATAGTTAGAAGGCTCAGATGTGAATTTCGGTGATTTGGTTAGCTTTGGGGGATGATTTTTGACTTAGGAGTGCAATCGGAATTGAGTTTGGAGGCTCGGTGTAGAATTAGGCTTGAATTGGCGAAGTTGGCATTTTGGCGATATCCGGTTGATAGGTGAGATTTTGATCCGAGGGTCGGAATGGAATTCCGAGAGTTGCAGTAGCTCTGTTAGGTGATTTTGGATATGTGTGCAAAGTTTCAGGCCATTCGGAGGTGGTTAGGTTGGGTTTTTGATCGAATGTGCAATTCGGAAGTTTTTAAGAAACTTAGGCTTTGATTTGAGGATAATTGAGGATTTTGATGTTAACGATAGTATTTTGAAGGTTTGAAAAAGTTTGAATAAGGTATTAGATCATGTCTGTGCTTTTGGTTGAGGTCCCAGGGCCCTCAGGGTGAGATCGGGAGTTAGAACAAGAAGTTTTTGAGTTTGGATTCAGATTTGTATTGCTGGTTCTATCATTTCCGCATTCTGCAGATGCGATTTTGGTATGGGCTGAGAAGGTCCGCAGAAGCAGAACTTGGTCCGCATTAGCGGGTCTGCAGGAGCGGAAATCGAACCATAGAAGCGGTCGTGGGTGAACCGCAGAAGCGGAGTTCCAGTCGCAAAAGCGGAGATTGGGCTTTTAAGTGAGAACCGCATAAGCGGACTTTTGGCCACAGAAGCGGTCCCGCATAAGCGAAAGTGGGACCGTAGAAGCGAAAATCGACCCGGGCAGAAGGGTTTTTATTGAACATTTCATCCGCGAGGGTTATGTATTTTCCTCCATTTTTGAGCAAGCTTTGAGAGCTTTTAGGCGATTTTTAAGTGGGATTCAAGGAGGATTGATTGGAAGTAAGTTTCTTAGCCTAAATGCTCGAGATTATGTTAGATTTAACATGGAAATTGGTTGAAATTCACTAAAAAGGAGTAAATCTAGGGCTTGAATTTTGATATTTCAAATTGGAATTTGATAGGTCATTTGAGCTCAGATTTGGGAGTTCTTGGTATGTATGAACTTGTGGCAAGACGGGGAATCCGGTAATGTAAGTTTTGTAATTTTTCGAGAAGTGGGCCCGGGGCTCGGGTTTTGCCAACTTCGAGGTTTTTTGGTATTTTTCGAGTTCTTTTGATTGGGTTATGTTTCTTTGTCCTATTGTAATGTATTAGTTGTGGTTTTGACTAGATTCGATGCGCGAGGAGATGGATTCGAGAGGAAAAGGCATAGCGGACTAGTCTTGTGGCCGATTTGAGGTGAGTAATAGATGTAGATGATGACTTGAGGGTTTGAAACCCCAGTATATCACACTGTGGCGCTATATTGAGGCAAGACACGTACTCTCCGGTGAGTGCGGGGTTATTTGTGGTCGGGGACTATGGCTTAGTCCGTCCGAGTGATGTTCATACTGTGTTATTGACTAGAAATTGATTGGCAAACATCCTACTTGGATTGTTATGAGTATATTTAGGTTGCGTGTCAATTTTTTGGATCCTTTAGGGATTATTATCACTGTTTCCATGATGCTTAGCATGTTTTCATGATATCAGTCCTGAGTTAAACACTGTCTCAGAATGATTAGTAAATTTCTAAGGTTTTAAACACTTAAGCTATAATTCCTGATAATTGGAACTGAAAATGATAAATTTGACTGTGCCCGTATGGCTTGCATGCATATAACTGGACTGATTGTGGATCGGGCTGCACGCCGCAGCGAATGCTACGATGATATTATGCTTGGGCTGTAGGAGTCCCTCCGGAGTCTGAACCCCCACAGTGAGCACGGGTACCCAAATGGATCGGGCTGCGTGCCGCAGCGGTCATGTGCATTGCATTGCATTCATGCATCGATATCTATCTGTGTTACCTGTCATTACATGATGTTGTTCCATCAGTAAATGTGTAGAATTATTGGTTATAGCTTTACATTGTGGTATTTTCGGGATTTCTTACTTTCAGTCATTATATAT
>MU695096.1:0-15933 GCA_026770625.1 Nicotiana glauca | reverse complement strand
TTAAAAGGCAAACCTAAAGCAAACTATAATTTTTCTATATTGTCTTAACTATTTGTACTTGGATTCATCATTCAAATTAAAACTCAATTGTTATTTATGGATTTATATCGTATGCGCTTTTGTCAAGCTGTTTTGAAAACCAATTTTTTTACTGAAAACTGGGCTTGTGAAACCTAGCCCATAAATGACTATTCAGTTCATTTTTAAACACTCTGTACACATTAGGCCTGGAAATCAAGGGATTCTGATAATCAGCACTAGGCAACTATAATTTTCCTAATTCCTTGAATCAGTTAATATAACTAGCTTTTGAATTTTATACACACTGAATAACATGAAATTATAAACACGCACGGATTTTGACTTATGGAAGCATTATACACAATGTGTGTAAACCAATTCGAGTTCCTTTCTATATTTTATATCTTTATTCTAACATTGTGATCATGCATTATCTATTGAATCTATAAATGTGAATGACAGTCTCTAATTAAACTAATTGAATTCTAGTGTTACGATTTTTACTCTACTTATTACCTAAAGATCAAGTTCTATTTAAACCTATTACAGTCATCAAAGCATGTCATAAGCAATAATAGTGATAGCAATATCTATAATACTTATTAGAGGAATCATTCAAACTTTGGGAACAATTGAACTAAATGACTTTAGATGCATAGAATCTGTAAAGAACACAATGTAAATTTAAACAGATTTTCAGACTGTGAAGACGTAAATTTCAGTTTCCTATTTGCATTTTCCTTTTATAATCCAAATGATCACTTGAAGTTACAAGGCTGTGTACCTGTGATGAATAATAAATGGAGATCAGCAGTTAATTGTCAACAGACAATAACACAACAGTGAGAATACAGCAACATCATATCAACAGTCGATTCCGAAAGCCACATGAATTTTTAAAACTTCAGATTTTCTTCAAATATCAATCGCAATTATGGCAATAAGAACCACAGCATTCAGATGATTAGAAATGGTTGAATTTGAGTTTAAATTTATTCAACATTGAAGCTCATACACACAGGTTCTTCGAATTTTTTTTTTATTTGGACTTTCTAGAATGATTTTCTGACCTAAATGAAAAAATTGAGATCTAGAAGTAGAGATTTTGATTCTGAAATTTAAATTTCAGAACTGGAAGCATATAGATATTTTTGGGGGATTTTTAGGGTTCTCCAAGCTTATGAATTAAGGCCAAAACTGCCTATTTATAGATTTTGGATTCGGAGGGAAATTAAAAATCAGATTTTATCTAACAGTCCTTTATTTTTAACTTGATTAACAGATTACTACATTTACTTTATTAAAACTTGCACTAGAACCCATTCTAGAAGGTTCTAGTTGCATCTACCATGTTCTTATTCCTTGGAATTTCTATTATACCCTCACTTCCCTTTAATATTCACTAATTCTACCCTTTTCAATGCCCATAATACCCCCACAGCTAAGCTGATATTACCAATAACCTACTCTACAATTCCAATAGTACCCTCACTTCTCTTTCAAAATTACCAATTTTCTTTTTACCCAACCCTAATTAATTTTTATCCTTTTCCTTCTTTATTTTTTATTGTTATAGACTAATTATTGTTACAGCTATAACCAATTTCCTAAGATTTATCAAATTGAATTCACTGATTTTCAAAATAGAATTAAAAGCAAAACATTATGAAAACAGATTCACAAACGAAACTAATCAGTAGCAACAAGTAAATCCTATTATCCTAATCAGTCTAACAATTAATACTAATTAACAGAATCTAAAACTAAATCTATCAAAGCAGACTAACAATTAACGAGTCAATTAACAGACAAATTCATATATACTAATCTAAAAATTGCTAACATATTAATAACTTTGAACAAATTAAAAGCCTAATTCAGAAACAACAAACAAATTAACTATATAATTCCTAACTACTACAATTAAACAAAGATGAAGAAGAAAAAGAAAACTGAAAACAGAAAAATAGACGAAAAGGCGGACTTACAGATTCACTGAATCTCTTCTCTTTTTCTTCTTGGAAATTTTCTATCTTTTATTTGTATTCATCCGGTTGTTAAATTCTTAGCATGATTTGAACTCCACATTCAGACAGGTCTTCAATAACTATTTGACACAGTTGGTAGTGATTTGAGGGGAAAAAAAATGTATTTTGGGCATGAGGAGGATGAGAAAGACTTGGGGGTGTTCATGGGGTGAGGTTTGGACATTGGCGCCGCCGTAGGCGGCGGCGGCGGCGCATAGGATTTGCGAGATTTGGGGCGTTGTGGTGGGATTTGGGGAGAGTTAATGAGTGGTCTGAAGAGATGAGGGAAAGGGGAGTAGTTTGGTGTTGATTTGGTTAAGAACGGAGACCCACCGCCGCCGTCGGCGAATTTCGGCAGGCGGTGGGGTGGAGGTTTGTGGCGTAGTTGATGGAGTAACATAACAGGGTGGGCGGTTGGTTTTTAGGGTTATATTTTGATATAAATATAGAATTAATGGGGCAGGGATATTTGGGGTCATTTAGGGGTGTACAGAGATAAAACGACGTAGTTTAATGCTTGAACTACGTCGTTTGGGCTAAAAATAGGCAGACCGGGTTTGGGGAAGGTTTGGGCTAGGAGTATTGTGATACATTGGGCCTGGCCGATGGGTATTCATGTCTGGGTCCAAGTATTTGAATTCAATGGCCCATGTCTTATTGTATCATTATACTTTTCCTTTGTATTTGCTCTTTTTTTTAATTTTGTTCTTTTGTATTTTCTTTTCTTTTGTATTTTGTATTTTTGTATTTCTTTTCTTTGTATTATTTTTTAATTTATTTTCCTTTTGTATTTTTCGTCTATTATTTTTATTTTTGAATTTTTGGAAATTAAAAAAAAACTAAATGCAAAGACCATTTTTATCATTTTCTTTAATTTTGTTTTAAAATAAATTGCTACCTAATTAATACTAAGAATGAAATAAAATCCTAAATGCATATTTTGTATTTTTATGACTTAACATGTACGAATAACAAGCAAACAATTAACACAAAACTCACAGAAATTGCAAAAATAAAGAAAAATCTTTTTGTTTGAATTTTATGGGAATAATCTCATATATAGGGTAAAAATCACGTGCTCACACATAGCTCAGTCCACGGTCATTTGTGAACCCATCTTTAAAATGCTGAAGAAAGACGCTGCTACTAAATGGACTGACGATTGTCAGAAAGCCTTTGACAGAATCAAGGAATACCTGTCAGCGCCACCAGTCTTGGTTCCGCCCGAGCCAGGGAGGCCTCTATTACTTTATCTCGCGGTTTTGGATGGAGCATTCGGTTGTGTTCTGGGGCAACATGATGAAACAGGGAGGAAGGAGCAAGCCATCTACTATCTCAGTAAGAAGTTCACTCCGTACGAGGCCCAGTATTCTTTATTGGAGTGCACCTATTGTGCTCTAACTTGGGTAGCTCAGAAATTGAGGCATTATTTCTGTGCCTACACTACTTATCTCATATCCAGGATGGACCTGCTAAAGTATATCTTCTAGAAGCCCATGCCCACTGGCAAGCTCGCTAAGTGGCAAATCTTGCTGAGTGAATTCAACATTGTTTACGTGACTCAGAAAGCAATCAAGGGTCACGCCATAGCAGATCACCTTGCCGAGAATCCTATTGGCGGAGAATACGAACTCCTGAAAACGTATTTTCCTGATGAAGAAGTTTCCTTCGTAGGAGAAGATATTGCAGAATCCTACGATGGTTGGAGGTTGTTCTTTGATGGAGCCGCAAATTTCAAAGGAATTGGCATAGGAGCAGTCCTAATATCAAAAATCGGCCAACATTACCCGGTATCCGCCAAGCTCAGGTTCCCTTGCACAAATAATATGGCTGAATACGAAGCTTGCATCCTAGGGCTCAAGATGGCCATTGATATGAACATTCAGGAGTTGCTAGTCATCGAGGATTAAGACTTGCTCATACATTAAGTTCGAGAAGAGTGGAAAACCAAGAACTCTAAGATACTTCCCTACTTGCATCACATACAGGAATTAAGGAAAAGATTCACAAAGATGAAATTTTAGCATATCCCTAGGGTCCAGAATGAGTTCGCTGACGCATTGGCTACTTTATCATCCATGATCCAGCATCCAGATACGAATTTCATTGATCCCATCCTAGTAAGGATTTAAGATCAGCCAGCTTATTGTGCTCACATTGAGGAAGAAGCAGACAGAAAACCATGGTTCCACGACATCAAAAGGTACTTGACAATAGGAGAATATCCAGAGCTTGCTAACGCCACTAAAAAACGCACACTTCGAAGATTATCCAACAATTTCTTTCACAGTGGGGGAATCCTGTATAGGAGGACGCCAGAATTGGGTTTATTGAGGCTTGTCGAAGCAAAAGAAGCATCCAGACTATTGGACAAAGTGCACGCAGGAACTTGAGGGCCACACATGAATGGTTTTGTCTTAGCAAAAAAGATACTCTGAGCAGGGTATTTTTGGATGACTATGGAAACAGACTGCATCCAGTATGTTCGCAAGTGACATCGCTGTCAGATACATGCAGATATAATAAATGTGCCTCCAAACGAGCTTACTGCAACAAGCTCACCGTGGCCATTTGCCGCCTGGGGGATGGACGTCATTGGATCTATTGAGCCTGCCGCATCAAACGGGCACATGTTTATCCTGGTGGCAATTGATTATTTTACCAAATGGGTTGAGGCAGCGTCATAAAAAGCAATGAATAAGAAAGTTGTGACAGATTTCATCTGTGACCGTATTGTTTGCTGGTTCGGAATTCCAGAATCAATCATTACCGATAATGGTTCCAATCTCAATAGTGACTTGATGAAATCAATGTGTGAGGCATTCAAGATCAAACACAAGAACTCTACAGCCTACAGGCCTCAAATGAATGGAGTTGTAGAGGCATCCAACAAGAATATCAAGAAGATACTAAGGAAGATGGTTGAAAGTCACAAAAAATGGCATGAGAAGTTATCATTCGACTTGTTAGGATACCGCACCACAGTCCGAACATCGACAGGAGCAACTCCCTACATGCTGGTTTACGGTACAGAAGCGGTCATCCCTGCCGAGGTAGAAATTCCTTCATTGAGGATCATACAAGAAGCAGAGTTGGACGACGCAAAATGGGTAAAAGGTCGCTACGAGCAGTTAGCCCTTATAGATGGAAAAAGGATGAATGCAGTTTTCCATGATCGGTTGTATCAGAACAGAATGTCCAGAGCCTTCAACAAAAGAGTTAAGCCAAGGAAATTTACACCGGGGCAGCTGGTGTTGAAGAAGATATTCCCACACCAAGATGAAGCCAAAGGGAAATTCTCTCCCAACTGGAAAGGTCCGTACATGTTCACCGAGTTCTAACTGGAGGAGCCTTTATCCTTGCAGTAATGGATGGAGAAGTTTGGCCAAAGTTGATCAACTCAGATGCAGTGAAATAATACTATGTGTAACCACTTATGATTTCCTTTATAATATAATTTTAACTACGCTTGACCTGATTCCCATTTAAGAGGGGATACGTAGGCAGCCCTATGGGTTCGGTCACAATTTAATAAAAATTTCATTTCCCCCCCACTATTATTGGAACTGGGCCAGAATTTTGAGGAGGACCCTCAAAATTTCGAAGTCAGTCTTCAGCCACTCATCGCCAAGGATGTCACCTAAGTAAACTGGGGCAGAATTTTGAGGAGGACCCTCAAATTTCTGAAGATGATTCTTCAGTCATTCAGCACAGCCTTCAGAAGTGCCAGCCCAGTAAACTGGGGTAGAATTTTGAGGACCCTCAAAATTTTGGAGCAGGAGAGGTTGCAATGTCTCGAACCGCGTCACAATCGTTGATTCGGCTAAAAGAAAACTATTTTTTTTACTTATGATATGTTTAATAAATCATGCATAATCATTGTCCGAACTGTCGCTGTTTAGCAATACTACCCCGATGATACGCAATGCCAGGATTCAAGGGAAAACGAACTAACCTTTCCCCCCTCTTACAAAACTCACGATTTTTTTGGATGCAGGCACCCAAGTCACAAAATTACCAAATATATTACGCAATCGCATCAAACCGTCACACATATTCACATTTGCTATCTACATACAATATCCCCAACAACCGCAATATCACAATCAGCTACCAGTAATCAGATAAGAATTTCTACTTACTATTCGCTTTTATTCCATAGCATAAGGCTACCTTTCTTCCTTGCTAGACTAAGTGTTGTCTCCATCTACATTTCCTGCATTGCATAAGGCTACCTTTCTGCCTTCCGAGACTAAGCGTTGTCTCCATCTGCATTATCTGCATTGCATAAGGCTACCTTTCTGCCTTCCAAGACTAAGCGTTGTCCCCATCTGCATTTCGTGCATTGTATAAGGCTACATTTCTGCCTTCCGAGACTAAGCGTTGTCTCCATCTGCATTTCCTGCATTGCATAAGGCTACCTTTCTGCCTTCCGAGACTAAGCGTTGTCTCCATCTGCATTTCCTGCATTGCATAAGGCTACCTTTCTGCCTTCCGAGACTAAGCGTTGTCTCCAAGAACATTATTTCATAGCCTGCGAATCCTTTAATTTTGCGCTTCATGACCCAGGACTGTTACAACCCATATTCACGTATGTTAGTTCATGCCATAAGGTAGTCAACATAAATCTATGAAGAGATTATCTTTAAGATGATTAGAAGTTAATCCTATTGGTCTTAAATGATACAGAGGTATATAAGGGAGGTTAACAAGTATTAGAAGTTAAACGAATCAAGGATGTTGTCAGCCGTATTTTTGGGTAAACCTAGAAGTGCTTAATACACTCAAGAGGTAGTGTTTTAAGGTATTTGAATCATATAGTATCTGTATCATAAGTCTTGAAGTCAAATGAGTTATGAGACAAAAGTAGACAAAAGTTGTCGCAACTTTGGTTCATAATTTTACTTAAACATTAGGTCAAATCTTACTAAGCTTTTCTCCCAATTTACTTAGAATTATGGAGTGATCTAACCACAAAATTGAATATCTATGAGTCTAGTTTCTAAATCATTAAACCGTTCGTCGATACGATCTCGGAGTAGAGAGATATTTGCGTTTTCGCGAGACTGCGCTAAGCACCTCTCCATGGGGCCCACTAAGGTGGTTTAAGACATTTTGACCTATATATGACGCCTCCAACCCGTTTTTTGTCATTTCTTTTCACTATATTCAAACCTTTGAACCCTAGGAACACCCTCTCAAGGTTATCTCAAGATTCAAGACCCAAACAAAGGGCAAACAACACAAATAAAGTGTCGGGAATCCCGTGGCGCTAGTAAGTCTCTTATTCTTCTTGTTGTTGCTCATTTTTGTGATGTTCCAGATGGTGTGGGAGGTTGTTTTAAAGGGTTTATGTTCTGTAAATACTCCCTCATCTTCTTAATATCAACCCTAGGTGATTTCAAGCCTCCTAAAGTGATTCTAGTGCCGAAAAACACTAATTGACCGCTAGTTTCGCTTTCTTGTTGTTGTGACAGCATTGGAGGGATATTTCATGGAAATTTAAGGTAAAATTGGAGTTGTTCTTTCTGTATAAAGTTAAGAAACCTCTTACTCAATATGTATTTAATATTATCCAAGTTGTGGCTAAGCCATTGAAGCTAGAACTTGTGAAATATATATCAAAAGGCTTGGTAGTAATGCTATCGGTTGGTGGACTGTTTTGGGAGACTCAATATGATTATTATTGATGTTGTTTGGGCTGTTTGGTGATTGGTTTGAATGGTGTGAAGTCATATATATAGGGGAGGTGCTGTCCATTTTATCGTAAAATAGGTTGTGGTCGATACTTAATGGTTATGACGCTTAAATGATAACGATAGTATCGTTTCTCTTATTGTAGACTAAGGAGTGTAAAAATTGCATAGCTTGAGATTTGGGAAATATATACAAGGTATGTGAGGCTATAACTGTCCTTCTTTTACACGACTCAGATTATACATAATGTAATGAATGAGTTTCCAAAGATACTCTGCTCTTAGAAGCTAGCAGTACTTACATTGTTTCCCCTCTTATGGAACGATTGATGTTAATGTTGCTTCTCTTATTCTTATATTATCAATGTTGTTGGTACTTTCTGATTCTTATAAGGTTCATAGTGAAGAGTTAGTCCTAATAACATCTAAAAATAATACCTTACGTCACTCCTAAAGGTTTATAACGTAATTCCATGAGTCGAGCATGCATTATATACATATATATGTATCTATTTTACTTTACCGAGCCACGCTATAGATGGCCGGGTATGGAATTTACTATGTAACCACTGATCAATTGGGTTTTACCGAGCTCCACGTGGCCGGGTACGATCTATCGAGCCTTATGATGGCCGGGTACGTTTTTACCGAGCCTATTACGGCTGGGTATGATATGATGATGATGATGCCCACAAAGGCGTATGTTTTAAAAGCTTATGTATTTATAAATATGTATCATGCATTTCATGTCAGTAGCCCTCAGTGGTATTCAGATGTTACAGGTTGTATATTCTCTATCCATGCTTACATTACTGTTCGTGTTTATGGTTCCCTGCCTTACATACTCAGTACTTTATTAGTACTAACGTCCTTTTATTTGTGGATGCTGCATGTCATGCTACAGGTCCTGATAGACAGGCAGGTGTAGCTCCCCCACCACAGTAGGCTGCCCAGTTCAGCGGTGATTGGCAAGATCCCATCTCCGGACTTGCCTTGGTCTTGGTATGCGTTTTTGTTATAGACATTATGGGTATGTAGGGGCCCTGTTCTGACTATATTGTAGCATTTATGTTCCTGTAGAGGCTCATAGACATGTGTCGACTCATGTGTAATTTGTTATGCCTTGTCGGCTGGTTTTTGTTGTATAGCCTTTCATGATAGCGTGGTAGCTCGTACCATATATATATAGTTTCTTGATTGTCAGGTCATCCCATGTTGTGTAGGTTCATGCCATCATATTTTATTGTTGGTTGTCCATGATCCATGTCTACCATTTATATTTATCTCCTCAGCCCTAAAAGATAATAAAGAAGGTTAGATAAGATGTATGTAGGTGCTCGGCAAGTATGGTCGGGTGCTAGTCATGGCCCTCCAATTTGGGTCGTGACAAACTTGGTATCAGAGCAGGTTTGTCCTAGGGATTGTCTATGTGTCGTGTCTGGTGGAGTCTTGATTATGATGTGTAGAGCGCCACATTTATAATCAGAAGGCTACATGACATCTAGGGTTGTTACCTTTTTCCTGAATCTAGATCGTTCATAGAGTTGAGTTGTAAGTGTTCGTCACTAATATTAACCGTGTTTTCTTTCATCGATGCCTTCGACTAGGAAGCAAACAATTAGTAGACGGCTTGATACAGCTGCGGGAGAGGGTACCGGTCAGGTGCCCCAAGCCAGAGCAGGCCAAAGTGAGGCTCAGAGTGAGATGCCGTCTCATACCTCATCTACTCTTTCTCTTCCAGAGGATATTAGGAGGAACCCAGCACCTCCAATTCCTCCGTCTGGCACTACAGACTAGGATATGCGGAGTGCTTTGCAGTTATTGACTAGCTTGGTAGCTACTCAGACTCAGAGGCAGAATACTGGTATTGTTGATAAACCAATTTGTACGAGAGTTCGTGATTTTATTAATTTAGACCCTCCAGTGTTTACCGGATCAGACCCCAAGGAGGACCCGCAGACTTTTATTGACCAGGTTTATCGTACACTATGGGTTATGCATGTTAGTGATATAGAGGCAGTAGAGTTGGCTTCTTATCAGCTACGGGATTTAGCGGTTCTCTGGTCTGATAGTTGGGAGAGATCTTGGGGTCCGAACGCTCCTCCAGCTATGTGGAAGGATTTTTCTGAGGCCTTTCTTCGTCACTACGTGCCAGTTGAGATACGACGAGCTAGAGCTAATAAGTTCTTGAACCTTAGAAAAGGTAATATGAATGTGCAAGAGTACAGTATGCAGTTTGATTCTTTAGCAAGTTATGCTCCCCATATGGTGGCCGAGATGAGTGATATGGTGCATTTGTTCGTGAACGGGTTGGTAGAGGGCATGGATATTTCCCCTATTTAGGCTTATGACCAGACCCTAGAGGATCGTAAGCACCAGCAGAGGGGAGATAGGGAGCAGGATAGGGGCCAGCATAAGAGGGCAAGATTTGCAAGGCATTCTGATGACTTCATAGGCAGCGTCAGGCCCCCGTCTTCGAGGAGTTCGTAGTCACCTGTAGCTAGTGCTCCTTCACAGTTTCAGAGGCCTCGATATGATCGATTTACCTATTCTAGTCCAGGTCAAGAGTTCACGGGCATCAGGCTCGCTGCATCACAGGGATACTAGTCAGACGAGACCCAGAACACCACGTTGTGATCAGTGCGGTAAGGCCCACTTTGGACAGTGACGTCGAGGTTCTGATGCATGTTGTTCTTGCGGACAACCTAGCCATATGATGCGGGATTTTCCTAGCAAGGGAGGTGATGGTATGGCTCAGCCGACTGGATCTGTGTCTGGTTCTTCCTCATCAATTCGACCTCCAGCACAGGGTTTTCAGTAGTCGACATGTCGCAGTAGAGGTAGAGGGGCAGTGTCGAGTTCGAGTGGTTCTCAAAATCGAACCTATGCTCTAGTAGGCGACAGGATCTCGAGTCGTCTCCAGATGTTGTTACAGGTATATTGTCTGTGTTTTCTTATGATGTGTATGCGCTGATTAATCTGGGATCTACATTATCATATGTTACACCCTTTGTGGCTAATAAGTTTGGCATTGAACCTGAATTAATAAGTAAACCCCTTTCGGTATCTACTCCGATAGGAGATTCTATGATTGCTAGAAGAGTATATAGAGGTTGCACAGTGATGATTTGTAGTCCTCAAACCTCGGCAAATTTATTTGAGCTAGAAATGGTTGATTTTGATGTGATAATGGGAATGGACTGGTTAGCCTCATGCTATGCAAATGTAGACTGTCGTACGAAAATGGTTAGTTTCAATTTCCTAGTGAACCCGTCATTAAATGGAAGGGGAACATTGCTACACCGAAAGATAGGTTTATTTACCATCTTAAGGCAAGGAAAATGATCTCAAAAGGTTACAGTTATCATCTCATTCGCATTGGGGATGCAGAGGCAATGACGCCTACTCTAAAATCAATCCCCGTGGTCAATGAATTTCCAGATGTTTTCCCAGATGAGCTCCCAGGCCTTCCTCCTGAAAGGGAGATTGAGTTTAGCATTGATGTGTTGCCTGATACTCAACCCATCTCTTTCCCTCGATACAGAATGGCCCCGGCAGAGTTGCGAGAGTTGAAGGCACAATTGAAGGACTTGCTGGATAAGGGCTTCATTAGGCCTAGTACTTCACCTTGGATTGCGCCAGTTCTATTCGTGCCGAAGAAAGACGAGTCTTTACAGATGTGCATCGACTATCGGCAGTTGAATAAGTTTACTATAAAGAACAAGTATCCGCTTCCAAGAATTGACGACCTGTTTGACCAACTCCAGGGTGCCAAGTATTTCTCCAAGATTGACTTATATTCAGGGTATCATCAGGTGAGGGTTAAGGAGAAGGATATTCCAAAGACAGCTTTACGGACAAGATATGGGCACTTTGAGTTCTTGGTGATGTCGTTCGGGCTAACAAATGCCCCAGCTGCCTTTATGGATCTCATGAATACTGTATTCAGGCCCTATTTTGATGTGTTCGTGATTGTATTCATTGATGACATTCTGGTGTATTCTCGTTCGGAGGCTGAACATGCGGGCCACTTACGGATAGTGTTATAGATGCTTCAGGATCGTAAGTTATATGTTAAGCTCTCAAAATGTGAATTCTGGCTGAACTCAGTAGCATTTCTTGGCCTTGTGATATCTGATGAGGGTATTAGTGTCGACATTCAGAAGATCAATGCAGTAAAGAATTGGTCGAGACCTACAACACCATCAGAAGTCCGTAGCTTTCTAGGGCTAGAAGGATATTATAGGTGATTTGTAGAAGGTTTTTCCTCCATATCAGCACCATTGACTAAGTTAACACAAAAAGCTACCAAGTTCCAGTGGTCTGACACTTGTGAACGCAGTTTTCAGGAACTGAAGAATCGATTGACATCCGCACCAGTGCTCACTCTCCCTGAAGGAACAGAAGGATATGTGGTATATTGTGATGCCTCAGGTATAGGTTTGGGGTGCGTATTGATGCAATGTGGAAAGGTTATTGCTTATGCATCAAGACAATTGAAGAAGCATGAAAAGAATTACCCGACCCATGATTTTGAATTGGTTGTAGTAATATATGCTTTGAAGATATGGCGGCACTACTTTTACGGCGTCCATGTTGATATCTACATNNNNTATCATCCCGGTAAAGCCAATGTTGTGGCAGACGCTCTCAGCCGTAAGTCAATGGGAAGCTTAGTACATATTGATGCAGGTAGATGGGGGTTGACTAAAGAGCTTCATCAGCTAGCCAATACGATAATCAGATTGTTAGACTCTGATGACGAAGGTGTTACTGTACAGAATACATCAGAATCATCTTTGGTAGCCGAGGTAAAAGCACGGCAATATGAAGATCCTATCTTAGTACGATTGAGAGAGAGCATTCAGCAGTGTAAAATTACGGCTTTTAAGATCGGAGGAGATGGAGCCCTGAGATACCAGGGCCGATTATGTGTGCCTAATGTGGCAGGGATGCAAGAAAAGATCATGTATGTGATTCATCAATCCCGATATTCCATCCATCCCCGCTAGACAAAGATGTATCATGATGTCAAGGAGCAGTATTGGTAGGATAACATGAAGAAGTCTATTGCAGAATATGTAGCCTAGTGTCCTAATTGTCAACAGGTAAAGATAGAACATCAGAAACCCAGTGGATTGCTTCAGAATATAGAGATTCCGACCTGGAAATAGGAGGTTATTAATATGGACTTCATTATTGGATTACCTTGCTCTTATCGTAAGTTTGATTCCATCTAGGTGATAATTGACCAAATTACAAAATGTGCCCATTTTCTGCCAGTTAAGACAACATACACAGCAGAAGATTATGCGAAGTTGTATATCAAGGAGATTGTTAGGCTTCATGGTGTGCCAGTATCTATTATATCAGACCGAGGAGCTCAATTTACGGCTAACTTTTGGAGGTCTTTTTAGAAGGGTTTAGGCACACAAGTGAATCTCAGCACTGCATTTCATCCGCAAACTGACCGACAGGCTGAACGTACCATTCAGACACTGGAAGACATGCTACGAGCATGTGTTCAAGATTTTAAGGGAAATTGGGATGACCATCTTCCACTCATAGAATTCGCCTATAATAATAGCTACCATTCAAGTATTAAAATGGCCCCATATGAGGCACTTTACGGGAGAAGATTTAGATCATCAGTTGGATGGATCGAAGTTGGTGAAACCAAATTATATGGGCCAGATTTGATTCACCAAGCCATTGAGGACGGCACAAAGCAGGCAAAAGTCTTATTCCGATATCCAACGTCGTGATTTGGAGTTTGAGGTTGGTGATTGGGTTCTCCTGAGGATCTCACCAATGAAGGGTGTTATGCATTTTTGGAAGAAAGGTAAGTTGAGTCCAAGGTATATCGGTCCGTATAAGATTCTTCGCCGAATTGGACATGTTGCTTATGAGTTAGAATTGCCATCCGAATTGGAATTTGTCCATCCGGTATTCCACATATCTATGTTGAGGAAATGTATTGAAGACCCTTCTTGAGTTGTCCCTATCAAAGATGTACAAGTTATAGAGGATCTATCATATGAAGAAGTGCCAGTGGCTATATTAGATCAACAAGTCCACAAGCTGAGAACAAAAGATATAGCTTCCGTCACGGTATTATGGAGGAACAAGAATATGGAAGAAATAACATAGGAAGCGGAAGAAGAGATGAAGTCTAAATACCCTTACCTATTCCAGAATGATGATAACAAGGATGCTGGTGGAACGCAAGATACATTGGAAAGGTCAAACGGCTTTATGAGGTAAGCAATAACTTAAAAACAGTCTTCCTTAATACAAAATGGTGATATGCAGATAATGTACATCTCCATAATGATTTTTTAGACTTGTGAGGCCATACGTTGGGCTTAACTTCTTGCAAATTTTGCTAGTGACCATTTTATAGGGGAAAATTGACCGGAAATTTCCGTTGGAATCCACGATGATTTGGACTCCCCATAAACCTTTACATTCGAGGAAGAATGTTCCTAAGGGGAGGTGGGTGTTACGACCCATACTCACGTATATTAGTTCATGCCATAAGGTAGTCAACATAAATCCATGAAGATAATATCTTTAAGATCATAAGAAGTTAATCCTATTGGTCTTAAATGATAAAAAAGTGTATAAGGGTGGTTAACAAGTATTAGAAGTTAAACGAATCAAGGATGTTGTTAGCCGTATTTTTGGGTAAACCTAGAAGTGATTAATATGCTTAAGAGTTAGTGTTTTAAGG
This sequence comes from Nicotiana glauca, assembly GCA_026770625.1. Classification (NCBI taxonomy): domain Eukaryota; kingdom Viridiplantae; phylum Streptophyta; class Magnoliopsida; order Solanales; family Solanaceae; genus Nicotiana; species Nicotiana glauca. Next base: position 1,456 of record MU695096.1, on the reverse strand, counting down.
TATTTGAATCATATAGTATCCGTATAATAAGTCTTGAATTCAAATGAGTTATGAGACAAAAGTCGACAAAAGTTGTCACAACTTTGGTTCATAATTTTACTTAAACATTAGGTCAAATTTTACTAAGATTTTATCCCAATTTACTTAGAATTATGGAGTGATATAACCACAAAATTTAAGATCTCTGAGTCTAGTTTCTAACGCATTAAACCGTTCATCGATACGATCTCGGAGTAGAGAGATATTCGCGTTTTCGCGAGACTGCGCCAAGCACCTCTCCATGGGGCCCTCTAAGGCGGTTTAAGACATTTGGACCTATATATGACGCCTCCAACCCGTTTTTAGTTATTTATTTTCACTATATTCAGACCTTAGAACCCTAGGAACACCCTCTCAATGTTCTCTCAAGATTCAAGACCCAAACAAAGGGCAAACAACACAAATCAAGTGTCGGGAATCCCGTGGCGCTAGTAAGTCTCTTATTCTTCTTGTTGTTGCTCATTTTTGTGTTGTTCCAGCTCGTGTGGGAGGTTTGTTTAAAGGTTTTATGTTCTTTAAATACTCCCTCATGTTCTTAATATCAACCCTAGGTGATTTCAAGCTTCCTAAACTGATTCTAGTGCTGAATAACACTAATTGACCGCTAGTTTCGCTTTCTTGTTGTTGCCAGCATTGGAGGGATATTTCATGGAAATTTAAGTTCAAATTGGAGTTTTTATTTCTTTATAAAGGTAAGGAACCTCTTACTCTATATGTAATAAAGATTATCCAAGTTGTGGCTAAGCCATTGAAGCTAGAACTTGTGAAATATATATCGAAAGGCTTAATGCTATCGGTTGGTGGACTATTTTGGGAGACTCAATATGATTATTATTGATGTTGTTTGGGCTGTTTGGTGATTGTTTTGAATGGTGTGAATTCATATATATAGGGGAGGTGCTGTCCGTTTTATCGTAAAATATGTTGTGGTCGATATATAATGGTTATGACGCTTAAATGATAACGATAGTATCGTTTCTCTTATTGTAGACTAAGGAGTGTGAAAATTGCATAGCTTGAGATTTGGGCAATATATGCAAGGTATGTGAGGCTATACCTTTCCTTCTTTTGCACGAATCCGATTATACATAATGTAATGAACGAGCTTCCTAAGATACTCTACTCTTAGAAGCTAGCAGTACTTACATTGTTTCTCCTCTTATGGAACGACTAATGTTAATGTTGCTTCTCTTATTCTTATGTTATCAATGTTGTTGGTACTTCCTGATTCTTATAAGGTTCATAGTGAAGAGTTAGTCCTAATAACGTGTACAAAGGATACCTTACGTCACTCCTAAAGGTTTATAACGTAATTCCGTGAGTCGAGCATGCATTATGTATATATATATATATATATATATATATATATATATATATTTTACTCTACCGAGCCGCGCTATAGACGGCCAGGTACGAC
>MU695088.1:49093-65856 GCA_026770625.1 Nicotiana glauca | reverse complement strand
ATAAGAGATTGAGGTCTAATGGACCTTAATCCAGGTGTTCTCAACTGAGAACACCCTGATTAAGGTCCGTTTGGCTTCAAAAAAATTTCAAATCCAAGTTGGCCCAGGTCTTTTCAGATTTTTGATTTTCACTCGAGGTATTTCCTTTCTTTCTTCCTTTCTGTATCCTATTCTATGTGTTTATTTGGTAATATTTTACCTTGTTCTGATTTTCTCGTTAAAATTCTCTGTTTCTTCTCCTTTAGACCTTTTATTTGGTCACTCATGGTTTCTGATTGTCTGTTGAGTATATGTGCCATAAGATACATATTCGCTTCGATTAGTGTCGTCGAATAATTAGTTTCGTATCTTCGTGATTCTGGCTAGAAACTATGAATCACTGATTCGTAGGATAATTTTTGCTATCAATTATATGTGTTATAACCGATTAAACGAATATCGTCGATCAGTCATACATATTATGTGTTTAGAACCATAGGGCCATATTGTTTAAAACTGACAAATTTTCATCCGGACCACTGTTGAATTGAAGCCTGAACTGTTTGTGTTCTTTGAATTAGAGGTTGAACTGGTTATGGCTATTTAATTATGATAGACGCAGAGCACAGTTGGCCTGCTAAATGGTACTCAATGCACCCTTAAAACCAATGAATAAACTAAGTAAAAGGGTTGTTCATTAGTACAGAATCACAGCCTGTTTTAGACACTAAGTAATGGGGAGTCAGAAAAGTTTAGTTTAATGTTAAAAGCTGGAAATACACATGTAAATAGAAGTGGAACCTGCTGTCCATCAGGACACTGTCTGTTTTATGAAATCCAGGAATATTTAATAGATAAGACCCATACTTAGACAAGTTTAAGTGGAAAGGCAGGGGAATAATATGGGGGCTGGTCAATTAAAACATTTTAAATAGGCTGAAGGCTGTTAGTTGGCTATATAAAGAGAAGGGGGATAGACTTTAAGGCAGGATTTTTTTTGGAAGAGATAAAAGGCTGAGACACATTTCGAAAGAACATATACACATTCCAATATACATCCTAAAAACAGAATGCAGACTGGGATTCATTCATAGATAGAGAGAGCTCAAGAGGAGGAAAAATTACCCCATTGGTTTTTGGGTTTTTCACTCGGTTTCTTTTCCATTTCAGGGGTTGGTTTGAACCTCCATAAGCTTTATTTTTCTTTTAAAGATCAGAAACAGTTCGAGCTTTTTATTTGTTTCCACTTCACACTTGAGTTTTCTTTAGGATAACTGAAGGTTCTGTTGGTTCGTTTGGTTTGGTCTTTGCTGTTTAGACCTTCTAGAAACTGTTGTTGGTCTATTCTCAAGTTTCTTTGTGGATTGATTTCTTTCCTGAGACTTCAAGTTGTTCCCTGGGTTGTATACTACTGTTTCATAGCAGTTTAGTTTGTTCACTGGTTTCTGTTGGGTAAATTGCTGAGTGTTGCTGGGTTATTTGTTGCTGTTTACTGGTCTGTTGCTGGGTTTCTGCTGTTGTCTACTGATTTTTGTTGGTAACTGCTGGTTGGTTGTTAGTGTACTACGCTTATTTGTTGTGTTGTATTGTTGTTCGTGTTACTGCTGCTGCTGATCCTCCTTCTTCTTTATTTTCAAATATCAGGTACACAATTGGTACTCCTTGTAAAGATGAAAATTGAAGCATGAAATACAAATGAGGAGCTGAAGCTCTAGGATTTATTTTAAGTCATATTCCGAATTAAGTTGTATATATACAGTAGTTAATTTCATATGCTAGGATTATGTAGTTACTTTAATGTGCACGACTGAGTACTGAACTGTAGTAGTTTAGTGCGTAAACCCCATTCCTATGTATGCTAATTAGAAAAGAACTAATGATATAGAATTCATGTATTGCTATCTCCCGTTGGTTTCGTTTTCAGCCTATTCGAAATGCACATTAAATCTTTACGTTAAATCGCTTAGTAGTTTGAATTACTTTTAGTTAACAACTTGCGTATATAAATTTGCAAGAACGGATTCCCTTAGATATCACTTTCATTTTTGCATCTTAAATGTCAAATAATTGTAGAAACAAGTAGTATGCCCAACACCGGAATAGGCATGGCTCAGGTCCAGCTCGATGCCATGGACGCTGGGCCTGGGCCCCAAAAATCGTTCAACGGACTGCCCTATCGTATCATTTTCGGATCTAACAAGTTATGTTCAAACGCCCGCTTAGAATAAGTTTGAAGCATGTAAATTAATTAGGACCTTTATCTTCTTTCATCACAGAGACGAACTTAATAGAAAAAAATATAGTCATTTTTAGGACATCCTTTAAAACAAATGAGATGAGCCTCGCCAAACAAAAAAAAAATGAATAAATTGCGGGGCCCTCATAAATGTATATATAAAAAATATTTAGACCTCGGGATGAACCGTTTATCAAATTGCACGGCCTTCCCCAAAATAATAACGCGTTAATAGCTTTAGGCGCGTATTTAATGATATTATCTCCCTAAACTCCGGTGCACATTTATGTGACCCAAATCCAAATCTCAACAGAGTCGAAATGTGTCGATAATCACGGGTACATTGATTGTGACGTGGTTCGAGATGCATTTTCACGACGTTGCAATTCTCTTTTAAAATAATAAATAATAAATGTGGTTTATTAGCCCTTAAATAATAAATGAGACGAACCTCGCCAAATAACACTCAAATTGCGGGGCCCTCAGTAGGTGGTTATTTTAAATGCTTAAATTTCGGGACATGCCGTTTAGCAAAATTTCACGGCCTTACCCAAAATAACGATACGCTAGTCGCTTTAGGCGCGCCTTTAATAATTTACTTTCTTAAACTTGGGTGCACATTTATGTGACCAAAATCCAAATCTCAACGAAGTCGAAATGTGTTAAAGGCCACAGGTGTACTGGTACGGTGTGGCCCGAAGTACATTTTCACGACGTTGCAATTCTTATAAAATAATAATAATCAAAAGCGGTTAAAAATTAAAATTTGCACACAAGTTAAAGCATGTTATAAAATCAGATAAATAAGCCAAATATGACAGTTGAGCGACCGTGCTAGAACCACGGAACTCGGGAATGCCTAACACCTTCTCCCGGGTTAACAGAATTCCTTATCCGGATTTCTGGTTCGCGGACCGTTAAATAGAGTCAAACCTTTCCTCGATTCGGGATTCAACCGGTGACTTGGGACACCATAAATCTCCCAAGTGGCGACTCTAAATCTTAATAATAAATCCCATTTCGATTGTCCTTTAATTGGAAAAACTCCCTTTACCACGCCCCTCGCGGGGTGCGGTAGCGCCAAAAGGAGGTGTGACAACGGCTCTCCCCAAAATAATAACGCGTTAGTCACTTTAGGCGCGATTTTAATAAAATTACTTTCTTAAAATCGGGTTCACATTTATGTGACCCAAATCCAAATCTCAATGAAGTCGAAATGTGTCAACAACCACGGGTGCATTGATGTGACGTGGTTTGAGACGCGTTTTCACGACGTTGCAATTCTCGTTAATAATAATAATAATAAAAGCAGTTCAAAAAATTTAAAAAGCGCATAAGTTAGCATGTGTTAAAATCAGATAAAATAAGTCAAATACAACAGTTGAGCGACCGTGCTAAAACCACAGAACCCGGGAATGCCTAACACTTTCTCCCGGGTTAACATAATTTCTTACTAGGATTTCTGGTTCCCGGACTGTTAATAGAGTCAATTTTTCCTTGTATTGGGATTCAACCGGTGACTTGGGACACCATTATCTCCCAAGTGGCGACTCTGAAATCTTAATAATAAATCCCGTTCCATTTGTCCTTTAATTGGAAAAACTCCTTTACGCCCCCTAGGGAGTAGGAAAAAGGAGGTGTGACAGCTCTGGCGACTCTGCTGGGGAAACAAACCCAGAACTTCGGTTCAGGGTTTAAGAATTCGAGCTTAGACTAATTGTTATGTTTGGTTTATCTGATTTTCCTACATGTTTTCCTGCTAAATATGCTAAATGCTTTACCGCTTTGATATTATTTGAACTGTACATATAAATTGTGCCAAAACTCTTCTCTTCTCACCTCCGGGGATGTGCGTACTGGTTAAGACTCCCTATTCTGTTAGTATCATACCTTGAAATAAGAAAGAGGCCGGACAAGTTACTAAGACGGATGGCCTTTTGGTTCCCGGTACGTACCCCCTCCTCGACTCAAGTTGTCCGCTTGGGTACACAGTCTAGAACATATACTTAGGTTTTGAACCTAGAATAACTCAGCCTCATGCCGGATCCCTAGTAGGAATGCTTATCTGCCTCATGTGCATTTTGACTTAGGGGACTCAACACAGGGGTTAGGTCCGTCTAGGACAGGTATCCGAAATAACAGACCATCTTGATGCATCCTATGTGCTACAGTGTTGCATTTATTCAAGGGGAAAATGGTCATTTGGCAGACCAATGATAGTTGAGGGCAAATGAAAAAATGAAAAAATGAAAAAGAAAAAAAAGGAAAAAGGAAAAAGGAAAAAAGGAAAAAAGAGGGTGAAGTGTGAAAATAAAGCAAGTAGGGACTAGTTTTGTTTTGTTACATTTTTTATTAAGGAAAAAGAAAAAAAATATATACATGAAAAATTCAAAACAAGATTTTACACTTTTTCATCATTTTCAGCAAATCAAAAAATCCAAAACAAAGGAAAAGAAAATCCAAAAAGGTTTTGCATCTTTCATCATTTTTCAAGGTGGACAAAGAAAATCCAAAAAGATTTATTAATTCTGCCCATATCCAATCTGCCTGAACTGCGCTGGTTTGATTCTCACTAGATGTGAGATACGTAGGCAACCCTCATCGGGTCCAACCACCCCTTTTGCAAAAATAGCCAAAAATACCAAAAATTTTAATTTTTATCCAATAAGTTGGGTGACGCCATTCTTATTGAAAAATAAGCCGAATGTCCCAAAAAGGGCGCCGGAAGGCCGTTTTTTGCAAGAACAGCCACGTTGAATCATTTTAAAATGGTTTGCGGGCACAACCTTAAAATCTCCCTTTCGGAAGTGCTGAAAGGCCATATTTGCAAAACTGAGTCTTTGTTTTCTTACAATAAATATTTTTGAAGGATAGCCACTTTTCATTTTTTTTATTTTAAAAAATCAAAATAAGCCATTACATAGCCAGTTTTCTTTAAATAGTCACAATTGACATTGAAGCCTTCTCAGTCTTGTGCAGGCCTATGACGATGCCGAGTGATGCCCCGCGGGCCTCAGGATGTGAAGCTTTGATGTACTCTTGATCTAGTTTTTTATCATCGAGTCTGTATTTTGTTATTTTGAGTCTGCTTTTGTAATTTTCCTTCAAGAAAAACAATTTGAAAAACCCTTAAAAAAAAAAATTTCCCATTCAATTTGCAAGAACTACGCTTGGTCTATTTCATTTGGGGTCATGATACGTAGGCAATCTCCATAGGATTCAACCATAACCAAAAGAAAAAAAAGGAAAGAACAGAGGGGAAAAAAACAAAAAGGCAAAAAGAAAAGAAAAGAGCGGAAAAACAAGAAAGAAAGGAAAAATCGAGAAAGGGAGAAAATAGGAACAAGAGAAGACAAAGGCGATAGTGAAAAGAAGAAAAAGAAAAAGAAAAAGTGAAAGGAAAAAAAAGAAGAAAGAGAAAGTTTACAATTGGAAATAAGGAAAAAGCCGGGATAACGCATGCGACCGATCAAAAGCTGTTACCTATATGTAAAATGCCCTAACGCTAACGTGAAGGTTTCATTTTGTCATGTCATTCCAGAAAGGTGGTTGGTTTGTGGTTTTAAAATGGTAACTCCTCTTTACAACACAAGAACAAAAGGTAGTTGGCATCCTGGCAACCCATTCCTACAACACCCGGTCACAAAACAAACTGAACATGGTAGGCCAAGAATAAGATACCAGCATCATGGACCCGTCAAACGAGGTGGAAGTGGTAGATGTCAAAGCAATGAAGGAAGAGATGTATAAGTTGAGGCAACAGATGGCCGAGATGCATCGGCCCTGGGCTAAGGATCAGCCAACGCCAGTTTATCCTGCCAATCCGGCATATATCCTACTTTTGCCTCAGTCTGAGGAGCCTCATACTGTGAATTCATCTTCACCTTCCCCTTTCTACCAACATAATTATGGCACCACCTCCTACCCTTCCCAAGCTCCACCACCCAAACAAAACCCTCCTCCACCAATCACCTCTGTCTTTGTGGCGCCTCCACCTGCCACATTGCAATGATCTTCTAGTGAGCCATTGTTTCCAACTCACGATAGCCAGTACTACCCTCATGAGCCTACCTTTAAAGCTCCTGAGTCATATTCCTACTTCCCTCACTTTGAGCTCCTGGTGGAAACTAAAAAGCCGCTTAAAGATCCAGAACAGGAAGAGATGTTTCGAAAAGTAAAAAGCCTGGAGCAATCCTTCAGGAACATGCAAGGATTGGGTGGCCAAGTCAGTATGCCCTACAAGGATTTGTGCCTGTTTCCCGATGTACAGTTGCCAGCAGGGTTTAAGTTACCCAAGTTTGATCTGTATGACGGACATGGTGATCCGGTAGCCGATCTGAGGGGATTTTGCAGTAAGATGGGAGGTGCTGGGGGAAGGGATGAGTTATTAATGGCGTACTTCAGTCAAAGTCTCAGTGGTGCTGCTTTGGAATGGTACACGTGGCAAGATCATGCCCGATGGTACACCTAGGATGATTTGGCCCAAGCATTCGCAGGCCATTTTCAATATAATCTCAAGATTGTCCCGGACCGTCTATCACTGACCAAAATTGAGAAGAAGCCGGGGGAAAGCTTTAGAGAGTACGGTTTTCGGTGGAGAGAACATGCTGAAAGAGTTGATCCTCCAATGAAGGAAAGCGAGATGGTCGATTATTTTCTGCAGTCTTTGGAGCCTACCTACTATGGTTATCTAGTATCGACAGTTGGAAATTTTTTAGTGAGGTAATGAAAATGGGAAGTATGGTGGAAGAGGGTCTCAAGTCCAACAAAATTATGAGCTACTCGGCGATTAAAGCAACTACCCAAGCTATCCATAGCGGCACTAGAGGGGCATTGGGAAAGAAAAAGAAAGAAGATGTGGCGGTAGTTGACTCAAGATCTTGGTCCAGGGGCCCATCACCATATTACCGTCAACCTCGACCCCGTCCCCAAACCTACCCCCACACTCCACAACATTATTATCCACCCCGTGATCCTCACTTCTCTGTCCATCATGCCCATACATACCCCCAACATCCTACCCATGCACCATGGCGTGCACCCACTCCACAAAATACTTACCCAACTCAAAACATCTACCTACCTCCAAGAGCCTACAGGAATCCCCCTGGAGCAGGTTTGCGAGCGAGCCAAAATTTCAAGCAAGAGAGGACACAGAATCAGGAAACTTTCACCCCCATCGGAGAGTCATATGCAGAATTGTTTGAGAAATTAAAGCATTATAACTTGATTGCACCAATCCCTCTGAATCATGTGGACAAGCGTGAAAGAAGCTTTGACCCTTCTAAAAGATGTGAATACCATTCCAATGCCCAGGGGCACGATGTCGAAAGTTGCCGAGATTTGAAAAGAGAGATAGAAAGAATGATTCAGGAAGGGGTAATCGCGATCCAGGACAGTGCCACCCCAAACATTGCACAGAATCCTTTACCTTCACATGATGGTGCACATGTTGTGGTGAAGATCCATGGCGACAGGGAGTATGAGAATCCTCTCGGAAACTCGGTGAATGAAGGCCCCAACAATTTTGATGGGCAATCCAGTGGCTAAGATGTAGAGCTTGGTGATTGGAAAGACGCTCCATCTACTAGTTAGCTAGAGTGGAGTCATGGTGGTTTATTTTGTTGTCATTTTTGTTGTCCCGGTTATTTTCAGGGTTGTAATCCGGACATTGTCTTGTGACTCAAACCCTTCTATCTTTTCACTTTGCTTTGTTTAGTCGTAATAGCTTGTTTAGTGCCGTCTAGGTTTGTTCAAGGGCTATAACTAGTTTAGTTTGCTTGTTTTATTGTTTAAACCCTTTTACCATCAGTCTAATGCAATTCTCCGTTTCCCGCCATTTCTAGTCATTTTATTTAGTTCCTTTCTCCTGTTACTATTCTTTCATGATGGTTCGAGTGACATGACATGCATACATAATTATCAGCCTGGTTTTTAACAGTCAATTTAGTAATGAAACAATGTTGAAGATGTAAGGACGTTTGAGGGAAATAACTAAAGGCATTTTGAGATCACTTCGAGCCCAAATCAAGTGAAACTAGGGGAAGATAGAACATAAAGAAATACTGTTGAAAGGCATCATGCCACATCGGTTTGAAGCCAAGGCAAGATTGACCCAAGTCTACAGGGACCGTTCGTGGTACCAAGATTGTTGTCCAATGGTTCTAGGTAATTGATAAATACAGAAGGCAAATATGTGAATCCATCAAAAGGTGTTATGTGTGTTTTCCTCAGCTTGTTTAAACTGTGTAATTTGTACTTGGCATGTTTTGGAGATTGGAATGACGAAGGCATTTTATTCTGCTATCCAAACACTTTATCCTTTGTTATCCCTTTGACCATCGGTTATTTTCTTGCATACCCCTCTTTCGGAATCAATAATAAAACTCGTAAGCCCGAGCGGGGAAAGTAAGTGGAAAAATAAGTGAAAAACAGTGAAAAGAAAAGAAAAAGAGAAATGAAAAGAAAAGAAAAAAAAGAAGAGAAAGAAGAGAAAAGAAAAAGAAAAAAAGGGAGAAGGAAAAGAAAAGAAATGAAAATAAAGAAAAAGAAAAGTGGAAGAAGGAAAGACCGCAACAACAAAAGTAGTCGCCTGAACTACGTTTGACTTGATCCCGAAAGGGTACGTAGGCAGCCTCTCTCTGAGGTTCAGTCACACCGAAACAAAAACCCAAAAGTCCCCAAGAAGGAAACTGGGGCAGAAGTTGTGGGCTGTGAGAAATTTGATTCCAAAATTATAATTTTTGAACCCATGCTGAATTGTTTTGAGCCTTGATACCCTTCTTTCTAACCCCATCCAAAAGCCTGCATTACGGTCCAAAGAAAGACCTTCTGATCAGTCTTCAAGAAATTCCTAGTCAAGCAAGTAGAGGTGAATCATGTCAGAGACCACACTCCGGTACAAGAAGCAAACACTTCGGTGCAAGAAGAAAAATGATGAAAATGAGAGAGTCTTGTTGATGAAATCCTTCACGGATACCCCCCAAGGCAATGAAAGATGAGAGAAAAATGAGAGAGTCTTATTGGTGAAAACCCTCACGGGTATCGTAAGGCGACGGTGAGTTGAGAGAAAAACCAAAATGAGAGAGGCTTGATGGTGAAAACCCTACGGGAACCACAAGTCGACTAAGGATGGTGAATCAGATCAAGCAAGCGGAGCATTGAAGCCCAGTTTCACGGCGAAAAGGTACAACAAAAGCCGAACATCAGATTTGCTAAAATAGAGTAGGCTGCAGGTGCATGTCAAGGTCGTTAGAGTCGGTATCCACATCCGCTAGGATCCTACTTTGTAGTTTTCTCATTAGGAGTCATCTCTTTCATTGTCATCATACTATATTCCTTTTGTCCTGTTTACTTCCTCCTCCTAAGTCTGTCTGGTCATAATAAGTGAGAAATGACTTCAAAATCTACCACCAAGCTTTCCAATGGAACAAAATGGGATCTGGTGAACACATCCCGGAGAAAATAGTAGGCACAATGAGTTGTCCACAATCAACATGCTTTGGGATTCGTGTGAAGTACAAGGGTTGGGTACGCCTCAATTCATGAACTATGCAACGGATCTTATCACTAAAGTCTCATTCCAACACTTTCATATACCACCAATGATAAATGAAACACATAATAAACTATAACTGTTTCTCAGATCAACCATTCATGAAGCCATTTCTCCTTTGGCATGGACCAGAGCACATTTCTGAGCCGAACCTTGATATTATCCTTCAAACTTGCTGAAATCAAATCCGTTTGTATTCATTAAAGACTCCAACGATCTCTTCTAATCCAACACAATTACTATGGTGACATGACACATCAATACAGACTAAAGGCACAACTTGCGCAGTCCGCGCACCAATAAGCAATGATCCAAACATACTCACATCATGAAACTGACTCAAATGAAATAGTTGTACTTCAAGCTTACTAGTAACACCACAACACAAGACTGAGAACCCATCTCACATCATAAGAACCGAACACACAAATCTAACTTGCAAGGTCATACCTCTATATAACTTTGCCATGATGTGCGATCCTACCCAACACTGTTCCACATGAACCAGCTCCAGTTACTATGCTCGAAATCGATAACCACGCATAATTTGATGTCTGGAACCAAAGCAAATCACTATGCTCGAAATCGACAAACATGCCTAATTTGATGTCTAGAACCAAAGCAAATCATCATACCCACGGTAAACCAAATAACCTATATCACATAAACCTAAAAGGACATAACTGATAAGCCATTCACTGAGCACACCCAATTTCTCTTCCCGCTCGACTTCCACTATGAAATTCCAATAGAACTGCACCATAGGTGCCTATAACCAACGAATCACAACACCTCACAACACATCAAGGTAACTCATAGATCCCACCATATTACTAATAAGCTCAGTAACAATCGAATCAACACATCCCTCAACAATACAATTCAGAGCCAACCAACCCGACTCAAGTTAGAACACGCATCCATATTGTCCTACCAATGAACTCCTTATCAAGGAAATCATGAGGTTGTTCCTTCAACTCCTTAACTCTACCAGTGCCATACGATATGGTGCCCGACACCAAATCAATACCGAAATTAGCAACCTTGCCCGGCGACATGCCCGACCACAAGAAACACATCTGAAAAGTTCCTCACCACCGGAACTGAATCAATGATAGAAGCCTCTACACTGACATCCATCACGAAAACCTAAATATGAGAGGCAATCCTTCCCAGCCGTCTGTTGGGTCTTCGAGAAGTAAACCCACTCCACTAGGACATAATCCGTCGAACCTCACCACTCAAACCGTGGAATTTTCGGCAAAGCCAACATCGCCGCCTTAGAGCAGTAGTCCAGAATGACACAACACGGAGACAACTGGTCTAAACCCAATATCACATCCAAAAATATAACATACCCAGGACAAAAGATCCGCTCGGGTCTCCAAACCCCGATAGTCACTAAACAGTGTCGATACACATGATCCACAACTACAATATAGCCTGGATTTGAGAACTTCCCATCTCCAAATCCATATGGCACATGAATCAACACACCTGATCTCAATTCTGTTGTCTGAATGTATACCACACCTCAAATACCCAATCATTCCACGAGAGAGACACTCTGAAATTCCTTGGCTCCACCAAGCAAACTCGAATACCAGCAGTTGATCTAACAAGAAGGTGTCGCAATACTACCGAAGTACCATCAACTTAATCACATTGCCTTTCCTGAAATAGACCCCCTCATCAAATCACTTCAATTAGCAATACCATTTCCTTAATCATCTGAAGATCATTCCTCTAATCATCTGAAACTGCCCGTGCTGCCTAAGAATTTTATGAACTTCCTTTTAGAACTGAACCGCAACCTTACACATGCAATTCTCAACCATTTACACATACCGCATAACCCATACCATCTTAGGATAACCATGAGAACTTCATATCCCTTCCGAACCGCAAGAAACTATGCATTCCGCTAGCCAAGAACTTCCCATTGATCCCATCTAGAAGAGAACCACTATGCATCACATGCTCCTCATGCCAATAGGAAAAATATACATCTCCTACTACAGTAGAAACCATCTAGAACTCTGCGAATTCCATTTGCACGATACTAACTCATTAGGACTAAATCCTTCTAACTCAACCGAGCTATGTATGCCACTGAAACCCAAAAGAATTGCCTCGAAACACCTCCAGAGACTCATTATCTCGTAAGCATCCAAAGAGCTAATCATATACTTACCATATCGATCCGACCCACTACCAAGCTATACCATCTATCCGAGTTTCCTCCTGATTTACCTGTAACTTGATACTCCTTCTTGTTATAACATCACAATTCCTCAACCCAGACTTACCACATGGGACCGAAGCATAAAGCCACACTGTCTAAGGCTCATAAGCCGTTGAATACTTTCTTAGACATCCCCATAAGAACCACGTTCAAAATACTTTCCTGAAGAGATCTCATGTGAATCTAAATTCGTTACCTTTAGCTTCTTGATACTGATACCTAGAATCCCATAATTAACATATAAAATACCACAAGTCTTGACATATTCCAATGAAAACTCTGTTTCTAACCACATATACAACTTTAAGATACCCAACTGTTACATGTAGAATCTTGAACACATTAGAATCATTCTCGAGAGTCATTCACTCTATCCAAACTGCAATTAGTCTGATCAAATGAACGGAACCAATGTTGCCTCAATGGCACTCCGACACCGTAGAGTGTAACCTCACCCTAGAACAACCAAGCCACTTCCTGCTCTATGCACCGAGCATCCATTACCCATAACAACTCAAGACATGCCGTGATTCTCTTACCCTATGAAGCGTAAACCTTTGTCAAAATTTTCCTTTACTCGAGCCATACTCGATCTCAATTTTAGCAAGCCATAACTGATTCACTCGCACGTCTCAAACTGGAACCAACATAGCACATAATCGTGTAATCGTCCAATCAATAGCAGACTCCCCTACTTAGCTCGAAGCCATAGATCAAAATACACTCAATAACTCATAACACTTGTACTCTATTGATGCCATAATACCATAGTGAGATTAAACTCGAATCCTTTATAAGCTTGTGAAAATACAAATAATCTAGAATTTTAACTCTTCTGCAAATCTCGCATTCACTCTCGCAACAGTTAAGCCCACTCTCTTAGATGACCCAAATTTATGTTTTAACATATATCTTTCACTTGCAAATGAGATCTTCTAACAGACACATAAGGATCGCACAACCTTAGAACACTTCGCAGGAGATAACTTACCTGCTTTTCCTCCAACTAATATTCCGGTAACCTTCCACCACCATAAACTGTACGCAGTCACTTAGCCTTCCTGTGTCTGAACTCATACCGCAACATGAAATTTACTTCACTCTCGACTGGGAACATGAAAAGATTCTTTACACGCCCAGAACTCGGGGCTATACCTCGAATCAAGATGGAATTCAAGTACCTATTAATTCTTCTATCCTCCAGTAGACCCTTCTTATCGCTTCTAAATCATATGGATACATCTCGCAGTACTAACATACTCATCACAAATCCACCCAGCCATCACTTCCACTAACAGGGACACTACCGAACATATAAGTCCAAAAATACTTGTTCACACAATCGGCACCTCGACACTCAAGCCATAGGCAAGGATCTGGCCTTAAGTCCTCCAGATTGGCCCATCATCAACTCATAGAGATCACATCTCGCCCTCCATCAAGGAACCACAAGCCATCAAGGCACATCTGATACAGAGCGATCATGCGCGCATACGAACGCGTGGAAGAAATTCAAAGAGTTACATTTCAAGCTGAATCAAGGACGCACAATAAGAATTCAAGAATGTGAAGTTTTTCCTAAAGGTTTTATAGTCTCTCGAGGATAAATATAGATGTTTCCGTACCGATCCGCGAGACTCTACTAACCTGCTCATGACTCATGACACCTATGTAACCTAGGCTCTGATGCCAACTTGTCACGACCCAAACCTGACCCGGTCGTGATGGCACCTCTCGTGAAGACAAGGCTAGCCAGCTAAACCCAATTTACCTTTTTAAAATAGTTAAACAATATATAAGCAATCTAAACATTATTTAATGATAATAATTAGCGGAAGTACAACCCGACACAGCCCTAACCAGGGTATCACAAGTCACGAGCATTTACTAGGGCATAAAAATAACTGAAAGGTCTAAAATATACAAAACAAGACTATTGAATGAAGATGGAGAAAAGCGGTGCTACGAACGCTGGCAACTACCTTGCTAAACTTCGACGACTCTTCCTCCGATCAGCCAATACCCACTTCTGGGTTTAGAAATACATGAATCTGCACACAAGGTGCAAGGAGTAAAGTGAGTACTCCAACTCAGTGAATAAAGGTAAATAAGAATTGAGTAGTAAGAAATCACGTAAAGCATATCAACATGTTGTATAGTAGTTGTACAAAACCAGTAAGAAAGTAGTGAAACTGTAGAATCTCTTCAAACATCTTAGCTTAGTTGCAAATTTCGTTGAAAATGACCTTTTCAACAGTTATGCAAATGAATGCAAAATAATTATTGCATATAAGCACAGAAATCTGCCCCTCGGGCATAAATATCGTAGTTTAGCAGTTAAAATGACAAGTAAATATGAAAGATAAACACATAAAGGTTTACCCCTCGGGCATACTATCAACAACTTCGCCTCTCGGGCAATATCTCAGAACAATACCAGCCCCTCGGGCAATATAATAGAACGGTACCAGCCCCTCGGGCAATCACATAGAACGGTATCAACCCCTCGGGCAATCACATAGAACAATACCAACCCCTCGGGCTATCATATAGTACAATATCAGCCCCTCGGGCTATATCTCACATCACAATGGGTACCCATGCTCACTGGGGTGTACAGACTCTAGGAGGGGCCCGTTACGGACCAAGTGCAATATCAAGCCATCTCGTGCCATCATAAACAGGCTCTCGGCCTATATCAATATCAACAAGCCACCTCTTGGCGTACATATCTCAAGTCCTCGGCCTCATAATCAAATCAGTATCTCACTGTTCCGACGTGCAGCCCGATCCAAAAATATACTCACCATACAGGCCCTCGGCCTTACTCAGTCAAAATCACAAAAGCCACTCGGGCAATAGTAAAATATGATCCTCAGCCCAGAATAATATTTGAAATATCATTTCAAGTGTTAAAGCAAAATAAACTTGGCTGAGTTTTGAAAACAGTGGAAAAAAACATGACTGAGTTCAAGTATAAAGTCAAAACAGTGAGGAAATATCAACAAAAATCCCTGAATGGTTCACATAGCTAGCACTAGGCTCAAATATGGCATTCAGACCAAATAATGATGATAGAAAATAGTTTTCAATCAAAAATACGGAAAAATCATCAATCGGGACGGACCAAGTCACAATCCCCAATAGTGCACGACCCCATGCTCGTCATCAAGCGTGTGCATCACATCAATATAGCACTACGATGTGCAATCCGGTGTTTGAAATCCTGAAAACATCATTTACAATCATTACTCACCTCGAAGGGGCTAAATCTCTAGCTCGCGATGCATTTGCCCCTCCAATCGGCCTCCACACGCGTTGAATCTACCCAAAACCAGAACGAATATGCCAAAATATGCTAAGAGAACAAAGCCCAAGCGAAAACAATCGAAAAACACCAAAAATCCCAAAAATTGGCCAAAACCCGAGCCCCGGGCCCATGTCTCGAAACTCAGAAATTTGCACATCAACGGGTTCCTTATCTCCTTACGAGTTTATACATATCAAAAGTTCTCAAATCTGACCCCAAATGGTCCTCCAAATTCCCAATCAAAAGTCCAAAATTCCAAGCCTTAGTTCTTCCATTTTTAGCTTAAGTTTCCATGATTTTCTAGGTGGATTTCACAATATAATCGAGTTTTAGGTCCAAAATTCTTACCTCCAACCGATTTTCCTTGAATACCTCTTTAATCTCCTACAAAAATCTCCAAAAATGAGCAGCTATGGGTGAAAATAGACCCAAAATCGCAGACAAGATGACTTAAAAACATTCTGCCCATGACTGACTTTCCTTCTTCGCGAACGCGGTCAATCCCTCGTTTTCGCGAATCACAAAAATCGCTGACAAAAAATTTCCCTTATGCGAACGCAACATCTAACTCACGAACGTGAAGGCTAAACTTTCACCCCCTCAGCAGATTCTTCGTGAACGCGAGGGTCCTCTCGCGAACGCAAAGACCAAAATGTCTACAACTGTTAGAACTCAAAATTTGCAATTTTTCCAACTTCAAAATGGTCCGATTGACCACCAGAAACTCACCCGAGGCCCTCGGGACCTACACCAAACATGTAAACATATCTAAAAACTTATTTAAATTTATTCCAATCATCAAAACACCTCAAACAACATCAAATCTACCAAATCACATCGAATTCAAGCCTAAGTTTCTAAAATATTTCGAAATACGCTTTCGGCCAAAAACCCAACCAAATCACTTCCGAATGACCTGAAATTTTGCACAAACATTCCAAATGACACCACAAAGCTACTGCAACTCTCGAAATTTTATTCCGACCTCTAAATCAAAATCTCACCTATCAACTGGAAAACGCTGAAATCTCAATTTCGCAAATTCAAACCTAAACCTTCCACGTATTTCCAAAAATGCATACCGATCATGCTCCTAAGTCTCAAATCACCCAATGAAGCTAACCAAATCATAAAAATTCCGATTCGAGATCATATACAATCATTCTAATTTCAAGCTACAAACTGAGAACTATTCTTCCAAATTCATTATGATTTCCCTGAAAACCAAAACCAACAATTTACACAAGTCATACTACATCACACGGGGCAAGTCATGCCCAAGAACTGGCGAGCAAAGTACAAAAGCTCAAAACAATCGGTCGGGTTGTTACAATGAATCAACTATATAACATATTAATTGATATAAATCAGGACATTTTGTTTTTAATCAATACTCTCTCTCTCTCTATATATATATATATATATACATATATATATA
>MU695088.1:14705-45847 GCA_026770625.1 Nicotiana glauca | reverse complement strand
ACTATACTATCCTACATATATCGAATATAGCTTGTATACTATGCACTTAGTATATATAATACACTATATAGTGTATTATATATACTAAGTGCATAGTATACAAGATATATTCGATATATGTTGGATAGTATAGTTATTTAATAGAAAAACCAAAATAGAAAAAAGAAGTTATTTAATAATATTTTTTAGAAATAGCGACCAACTTTGGTCGCTATTTTGGTCAAATAGTCAAAAAATAGCGACCAACGTTGGTCGCTATTTTGGTCAAACAGTCAAAACTTAATTAGCTACCAAAATAGCGACCAACGTTGGTTGCTTTTTTTAAATCCAGAGTCAAAAACGGGTTTCCCCCTCCCATTCTCTTATTTTCTTCCCAAAATTTTCCCAAACTCTCTCTCAACACATTCCGTTCCCCTTCTCTATTTCTCTCACACAAATCAATCCCACACCACTGTGACTGCGCCACCACCGCCGGAGCCACTGCTGTCACTGTCCGCTGATATCACATTCCCTGCCACTATCACTGTCCGCCGGAGTCGCTGCTATCGTTCTCCTCCTTTTCAGCACCGCCATTGCCATTGTTGTTCAAGGTTAGTAATCTACCTTATTAGCTTTTTAATATTTAATTTTATCTATATAATTTTATGTAAATTTTTTAGAGTTTTTGTCTATTTAGTATTAGAGTTTTTGGTTTGATCTACATTAGATTTAGAATTAAGGTATAGAACTCAAATTAATGCATCTAAATTATTTAATGTGAAAATTATGAACTTGAGGTAGAAATTATGAATTTCCTTAAATTATGAACTTATGGTTCTTAATAGAACTCAAATTAATGTATTTAAATTATTTAATTTATAAATTGATTTAAGGTATAAATTATGAATTGAACTTTTAGTTTATAAATTGAAATTTTATGATATGAATTGAACTTTTAGGATATGAATTGGACTTTTAGGATAAGAATTGAATTTTTAGGATATGAATTGAACTTTTAAGATATGAATTGGACTTTTAGGATATGAATTGGACTTTTAGTTAACTAAAAAAGATTAGGATATGAATTAACTAAATAAATTTTTTCTTATTTTATTTGTATAGATGGAACATCGTACTTGGATGTACAATAGGAATTATCCTAATCGGCAGAGATTGCGGGAGGATTTTGTAGAAGGGGTGGATGACTTTATTAGACATGCAATGTCAATTCCGCCATACCTAAGTGAAGGATTAATTAGGTGCCCTTGTGTTAGGTGCGACTGTATGAAGTTTCGAAAATCGGCGGAAGTTAAGCATCATCTTTATAGGAAGGGGTTTATAGAAAATTACTTTGTGTGGAAAAATCATGGAGAGATCGATGGTAGCCATGGGATATTTCATAACATGGTTGTGGGTGAAAGCAGTAGGTCGGTGGAGAATATAAATCATGATTCTAGAATTCATGATATGGTTGCGGATGCTTTTGGGATTGTAACGACTCGACTGGTTATTTTGAGCAATTGCACCCGATTCGGTAGTTTGAGGTCTCGATCAACTTCACATTAGGTATATCGACTTGTGTGCATGGTTGGATTTAGTTTCCGCATGAATCAGAATTGAATTGGAAGAAGGAACCTAGGTTTGGAAGTTTAAATAGTGAAAATTTGACCGAAATTGGACTTTTGAGTAAGCGGCCCCAGAATGGTTTGTGAGTGGTCCCAACAGCTTTGTATGGTGATTTTGAAATTAGGCGCACATCCAGATTCGAATTTGGAAGTCCGTAGGGCAATTTGAGGTATTTCGGCGAAAGTTGGAAAAGTTGAAGTTTGGAAAATGGAGAAGTTTGACCCATAGTTGACTTTTGTGATATCGGGGTCAGAATGTGATACCGAGAGTTGGAACAGCACCGTCATGTCATTTTGGACTTATCTGCAAAAATTTTCGTCATTCCGGATTGAATTGATAGGTTTTGGCACGAGTTTTGGAAGTTAGAAGATTTGAAAGTTCCTAAGATTGATTCTTGGTATGATTCGATGTTTTAGCGTTGTTTGATGTGATTTAAGACCTCGAGCGAGTCCGTGTTAGGTTATATGACTTTTTTGTGTGTTTGGATGAGGTCCCAAGGGCCTCGGGTGTGTTCCGGGTGGGCTACAGGGTCATTTTCCCTTGTTTTTGAACTGATGTATCTGCTTCTGGTATCCTCTTTCGCGTTCGCGAAGCTTTGTTGCTGAGTACCTGGAAATCCTTCTTCGCCTTCGCGGCTAGATCATCACGTACGTGAAGGTCTATCTCTTCCTTCATCGCGTTCACATCCGTCGATCGCGTTCGCGTAGTTATGCCATCCCACCCTTCGCGTTCGAGTACAAGTTCACGCGTTCGCGAAGAGCAGTCTTTTGGCCATCAGATTTTCCTTCTTCACGTTTGCGGACGCACTGTCACGTTCGCGATGAGTAACCTAGGCAGCCTTCATTTTTCTTCTTCGCGAACGCGAAACTTCGTTCGCGATGCTTTAAGACCCGGGCAGAATAAATAGTACTTTATTCCGAGGAATTTCCATTTTCACAATTTTTGGAGTTCTAGAGCTCGGTTTTGGGCGATTCTTTGTGAGTTATTCAAGCAAAACAATTGGGTAAGTGTGCTTGACTTAGAATTGATTATATTCCTTGAATTTGACTTCACTGTTATCATTTAATTTGAGATTTGAGTTGAGGAAAATGTTGGTATTTGAAGAAAATTCCTAAAATGAAAAATCATGATTTTTAGGGGCCAAATCGTATAGGAATTTAATAAATTTTATATGGTTGAACTCATATTGCAATGGATATTCAGATTTTGTAAAATTTGTCGAGTTCCGGGTGTGGGTCCTGTCACGACCTAATATCCACTAAGGGTCGTGATGGCACCGGACACCTAAGTCTTCATATCAACCATGCTGCTACGCCCACTAGGCTGCTAGATACATGTGCCTGTGAAACAAAAGTACACAGCAAGTGTAGCATGAGTACGAAACTAACGTGTGCTCAGCAAGTATCCCGTCTAATCTCGAGGAAGTAGAGACGAGACGTCGACTTCGACACTTGCTAGTGGTCCAATAATAATATAGTGAAAATATGAGGAAATCATGGATTTATATAGCAATTATAACTCATAAAGCCAGAAAGCAGGTAACACCTTCTCAAATAATAAAGGGTTTCCAAGATTTACTTTTCATTATCTTTATCAATTTATATCGGACCAGGAAAGGCAATATCAACATTTACAATTCTCAGGCAAGCAATACAAGCATGCGCATATCATGTTGAGGATGTACGGCCCAATCCAACAACATTTAAAATGTGCACTGCCAGAGGGTTGAATGGCGTGAACCATAGATGCATCTATTTAATCTACCGAGGCGTCCGACCCGTTCCAAAATTAAACACACACAGACAGTTAATCAAGAAGTCAACGGGGAACAATTATCCAAAGAAAAGCCAATTCTCTTTTAAAGATTTTAGAAAATAAAGTTTAATCTTTTTAGAAATTCATTTACTAATTCGATGTGATTTAAGCAAATAAAACTATCAATAAGATTACAAATATTCCAAGTATAGCATGCTTTTGGGTCCTAGACTACCCGGACTTAAACATAATAGTAGCTACGCACGGACTCTCATCACCTCGTGCATACGTAGCCCCCACAAATAGAAGCACATAATCAATTATTTTACCTATGGGGACAATTCCCTCTTATAAAGCTAGAAATAAGACTTACCTCACCCCGAAGATCCATAACCGACATTCCACACCCTTCCGAAGACTCGAACCGATGCTAAATGCTCCAGAACTAGCCAATAATTATGTGAATCAATTAATATATGCTCAATTACTCATTATAACCTAATTCATAATAATTTCCAACCCCAATCGAAAAGTTGACAAAATTTCCCTCGGGCCCACGTGCCCAAATTCCTAATTTTTTCGAACATAAAGTTTACCCATGAACTCATGACCAAATTTCTACAAATTTCATGCTCAAATCCGTACATAATCAATGTATTGAAATCAAGATAGGTGTGGATGGCTTACCTTATCGTTGATAATGAAAACCCCATCTTGAAACCCTCCAAGAATCACCCAAGCCAAGAGAATAATGAGATAAAATGGCCAAATCCCGATTTTTAAAACACTCACTGCCTCCAGTTCTTTTGCACCTGTGGTCTATTGTCCGCTTCTGCGGTCCCGCAGTTGCGCACCAATTGCAGCTTCTGCAATCTTCCCCCAAGCCTTCAACTTCCGCATTTGCGCTTCTCCTTCCGCCAGTGCGGTCCCGTATCTGCAGCAAAAATTACCGCATCTGCGGTCCCAGCCTAGCCGTCCATTTTCGCTTCTGTGGCATGAATGCCTCTTCTGCGGCACCGCACCTGCGGCCGTAGTTTCGCAGGTGCGGTTACACTAGCAACCAACAACTTCAGCCTTATCCAAAGTTCCATTTTCGATCCGTTAACCACCCGAAATCCACCCGAGGCCGTCGGGACCCAAACCAATCATAACAACCAATCCCAAAACACATTACAAACTTTCTCCATGCCTCAAATCATATCAAACAATGCTAAATCATGAATCGACCTCCAATCCAAGCTTAATGAACTTTGGACTTTCAAACTTCTACATTCGATGCCGAAACCTACCAAATCATATCTGATTGACCTTAAATTTTGCACACAAGCCATGTTTGACGTTATGGACCTACTCCAACTTGCGGAATTGGATTCCGACCCGATATCAAAAAGTCCACTTCCCGGTCAAACTTCTCAAAAACCTTCAAATTTCTATCTTTAGCCAAATGACTCGAAAATGGCCTATAGACCTCCGAACTCACTTCCGATCACGCTCCCAACACCAAAATCACCATGCGGAGATATTCCCAGACTCGGAATCCTAAACTGACATTGATAACCCTAAAATGCACTTTAACCCAAATTTATGAAATTCCTTCCAAAATGCTAACTTCCACAATAGGCGCCAAAATGCTCCTGGGTCATCCAAAACCCGATCCACACATACGCCCATGTCCGAAATCATCATACAAACCTACTGGAACCTTCAAATCCTAATTTCGAGACAGTTTACTCAAAAATTCAATCTTAGCCAATTCTTCTAACTTAAAGCTTCCGAAATGAGAATTTTCTTCCCAAATCAACCCCAAACTTCTCGAAATTTAGTTACGACCATATGCACTAGTCATATTACCTAAAGTGAAGTTGTTCACGGCCTCAAATTGCTAAACGACGCGCTAGAGCTCAAAACGACTAGTCGGGTCATTACATTCTCTCTCACTTAAACATACATTTGTCACACCTCTATTTCCTACTACACCTCGTAAGAGGGTATAAGAAAGGGAGTTATTTCCAACTTGAAGTAACAATCGAAATGGGATTATATTATTAAAAGATTTAGAGTCGCCACCTAGGAGATTTATGGTGTCCCAAGTCACCGGTTTAGAATCCCGAATCAACGAAAAATTGACTCTGTTTAACCGTCCGCGAACTAGAAATACGAGTAAGGAATTCTATTAACCCGGGAGAAGGTGTTAGGCATTCCCAGGTTCCGTGGTTCTAGCACGGTCGCTCAAATGTCATATCTGGCTTAGTTATCTAATTTTATACAATTATGAACCTACGTGCAAATTTTAACTTTTTACCGCTTTTATTTATTTTTATTTTTTTATTTTTTTAAGAGAAAATTGCAACATTATTAAAACACATCTCCAACCACGTCACATAAATGAACCCGTAATTTTTGACATATTTTAATATCGTTGAGATTTGGATTTGGGTCACATAAATGTGCACCCGAGTTTAAGAAGGTAAAATTATTAAGTAACGCGCCTAAAGCAACTAACGCGTTGTTAACTTTGCGGGAGGCCATGAAAATTCACTAAATGGCACGTCCGAAGTTCTAATTTCAAAGAATTGTACTCAACTAAAGCAAACTACGGATGTTCATAAGTTATTCAACTTTTAAACCCAAACCACCACAGTCCAATTCAATAACAAAACAACGAGAACAACCATTTCCTTTACGTTTTTAAAGCCAACCCCTACTGCCAAACACTTTCAGTTAATGTTCCAAATTAATTCCTTACATACCCATATTCAAAGTTAGATTTACACATCAATGGAAACAAGATGTTTAACAACAGTTTCCTGCCTCAAGTCTTGCTCTGGATAGAAGTTCTGGAGGTATCAATTGACAAGCTTCAGATGAAAATTTCAGCAAGCTCCATCTAAATTAATATTTATGAATAAGCTTCCGTGAGGTCACTTGCGACCTAATGAGCCGATTTACGACTGAGCTTTGCTAAACTGATAGCAAGAAAAAAACAGACCTAATCCTTAATTAAAAAGGAAAGAATATTAAAGTCAAAAGCATTACATTTAACGGCAAAATAATTACCATCGCAATTCATCATCCGAATATCATATAGGACAGCATCAATAAATAAAGGTTGGGATATTGACAGACCTTAAAGCAAATTGGAAAGTGTTGAACACCGGGAACCTAAGATTCGACCCCCAAACACCTTGGCTACTCCGTTTCATTCCTTGAAACGAACCAGAATTCCGAAATGACACTAAACCTCGATCTGGTGACGGATTGAACCTCACCAAAATTGAATAACCAGCAAAATTATGACCTTCAACCGGACTGTGCGCTTCCGGACAGAATACCTCGGCTCCAAATTGAGGTAAATCGATTTGTTACGGACAGAATTAGAAAGAGTTTTCTTTGGGGTTAATGCTTTCTCAATTA
This sequence comes from Nicotiana glauca, assembly GCA_026770625.1. NCBI lineage: Eukaryota > Viridiplantae > Streptophyta > Magnoliopsida > Solanales > Solanaceae > Nicotiana > Nicotiana glauca. The sequence goes on along the minus strand of MU695088.1, from coordinate 39,073 downwards.
TCTCTAGCGACAATTACTTGCAGCAGTAAGAGAGCTAGTTTAATTCTCTTCAAGTCAACAAAGTTTTCAAGGTTTTCCACATGATGATGATCTGAATTTTACTCCTAGCAGCTCCATTGAGAGGGTGAAAAAAAGGTCTGCCGATTTTTTGTAGTCTAAGTGTAGGGATTGAAAAACTTCAGGTAGGGTTTCTATAATTGGGTATTTTATATAGAGGTGGGAAGGATTATGGCCATTGGATTAGAAGAAAATAGATGGATAGGATTAAATATTGCCCTTAAGTGGGCTAATGAGTTTGGAAGAATGGGCTAAGGGTAATTGGGTTGGACCATATCTTTTTGGGTTTCTTTTTTCTTCATTTCTTTTCTTTATTCTAAAGATGAATTAAAATAGCTTTAAAAAAAATACTAGTATATTTAAGATAATAAAAATATTTAGAGAAGACAAATAATTACTATATAAATGACATTTAAATACTACTCAATATATACTAAAATGTAAAATATTTATTGAACTTTTTCTTCTTATCTTTGTTTTGGAAAATAAAATGCCAAGACTATTTTTTTATTTTTTTTCAAAAATAAACCTAACTGGACAAAATATCAACTAGCTAGAATAAGGAAATTTTTTTTTTTTGTAATTAATTAATTAATTTTTTCGATAAAATAAGGTAAAAAGAGCGATACTAAACCAAAACTAAATATTTACGCTAAAATATAAAAATTCTTGGGGAGGGTCGAAAATCACATGTCTACAACATTCATCCTTGAACGTGCTAAGAATTGCGTTGGAGTTGTGTGAAATTACTGTTCAACACCTCGAGAACCTACCCGTGATATCACAACTCAGCTAGGAACCCTAGCTCGATCAATCTGAAGATATCCTTTTTACTTAAGCAAATAATCCTTAGAGCCCAATTCCAACATTCGAAATCCTCTACCATGCCTGTTTCCAACATACGCTCACCATATCAATCCCTACACACTGCACCAAAACATGACTGCATACCTTTGTTGAATTCACACCTTGCACCCCTTTATTCATAGAACCACAATAACATTCTCTGGTCAAATTAGTCGAAATTCCACGAGTCCGAGGCTCCCATTGCACCTCATGACATACATAGGTCTTGCTCTAACTCTTACAATACCGATATGATGGACGAGATGTATAGAAATTCATAACCACTTTCGAATCAACAATTAGGTCTATACTCCTGACAGGAACCATCACCTCATTCTGAACGAAATAATGGTCTTAGATCCTTAATATAGTTCATATAATCAAATTGCAGTAATCCTAAATCCAATGATCTTGCCTCATCCAGTACAAACTACTCAGGCAATAAGCTACCCCGGACATGATCAAAATTCTCACATGATGCCATAATGTGCCAATACGCTGCCAATTCGAACGCGTTAAAAAGGAAGACGAACTCTAGAAGGAACTACTCCACGCACGCACTAATATGGACTTTCCTTAGAAAATAGTAAGTAAGGCATACAAAAATAACATATAGAAAACTGTACTTAACATCACACTGTTGCGGCTCACAACCCGATCCAAATAACATAACACTCACTAAGGAGATGCATATCGAGCTAGATTGCTCATTATAACAAAATATCAAATATCGGTCATAAGAACGCTAAGTGCATAATGCCATCCCTAAGGGAACATATGGCGCTATAAGCTATAAAATTCAAGCACAACTGAGGATATACGATTTGAATCTCAAGAGCCATTTCTTGAATAACATCATCCCTACGTGGAAACTAGACAGGTTATTTGACCCGACCCTTATTTAAAGAGACCAAAAGCTAAAAGAAAAGAGAATATGACCGAGCCCTGGTATCTGATCTACCTACATATCCTTGGCTATAAAGGAATCAGACCACGTGTAGTTCAGAAGTGAGTGAGATGATGAAATGTGTGAAGAGGATGAGAGTCGAGTGAGGTTCCGTTCGAGGCTTCGTTCCGCAGTCCCGTTATTACATCAAAATCAAAAAGGAAAAAGACTAACTAAGCCTATCAGCTACGAGTTACAAGATTCCTATCTATGAGTCTTCTGAAGCTTGATCTTGAGTCTTGGTTGGTGCTTCATGCAGACTTTGGATTTGAACCTTGAGACTTGCTAGTTGCAGGTGCAAGCTCGTTCTTCCTCAGCTTTTCGGACCAAACCCGGACACCACACCACGCTTGTGACTCCAATCATGTCTGAAGCAATTCACATCTTTCTCTACTTCTGCATTTGGATTCACTTTCGCCTTCTTTTGTTTCTCCTCTTCTTTTATTATTTTGGATTGTGACCAACTTCTGTTGGTCATCTTGGACTGTTGAATCGCATTATTTTTGCAAGCCTCCTTTGTTGTTGACTTGAATTATGATTTGAGATGTTTTACCCTGTCTCCGAGTGATGCTTGACTGCTAAGACTTGAAACATATGCCTCTGTTCTCCAGGAAAGCTCCTGACTGCTAACACTTGACATGTATTCCCTTATTCTCCAGGTAGGCTCCTGATTGCTGTCAATTGAAATGTATTCCTTTGTTCTCCAGGTGGGTGCCTGACTTCAACAAAATAGACAAACAAAGAAAATTTCCTATCCCAGTTTGGTAGCTAGGCGCATCATGTCACCAGATATTACTAAAGATTTGAAAAGCTAAAATTTAAATTGTACTTCCCTTGTTCTCTGGGTGGGCACCTGATTACTGAGCTTGAAATGTATTCCCTTGTTCTCCAAGTGGGCGCCTGACTGCTGAATTTGAAATGTATTCCCTTGTTCTCCAGGTGGGCGCCTGACTTCTGAACTTGAAATGTATTCTCCTGCTCTCCAAGTGGGTGCCTGACTTCAACAGAATAACAAACAAAGAAACTTTATTTCCCAAGTTGGTGACTGGGCACGTCATGTTATCAAATATTAAAAGTTTGAAAGCTAAAATTTGAATTGTACTCACCTTGTTCTCCAGGTGGGCGCCTGATTGCTGAACTTGAAATGTATTCCCTTGTTCTCCAGGTGGGCGCCTGATTGTTGAAACTTGAAGTGTATTCCCTTGATCTCCAAGTGGGCGCATGATCGCTGAACTCGAATGTATTCCCTTGTTCTCCAGGTGGGCGCCTGATTTCAACAAAATAGACAAACAAAGAAACATTTCTACACCAGTTTGGTAGCTGGGCACATCATGTTACCAAATATTACTAAAAATTTGAAAGCTAAAATTAGAACTGTACTTCCCTTGTTCTCCAGGTGGGTGCATGATTGCTGAAACATGAAATGTATTCCCTTGTTCTCCAGGTGGACGCCTGATTGCTGAGCTTGAAATGTATTCCCTTGTTCTCCAGGTGGGCGCCTGTTTGCTGAACTGGAAATGTATTCCCTTGTTCTCCAGGTGGGCGCCTGATTTCTGAACTTGAAATGTATTCCCTTGTTTTCCAGGTGGGCGCCTGACTTCAACAGAATAACAAACAAAGAAATTTTTTTGCCCCAATTGGTGACTGGGCACATCATGTTATCAAATATTAAAAGTTTGAAAGCTAAAATTTGAATTGTACTCCCGTTGTTCTCCAGGTGGGCGCCTGATTGCTGAACTTGAAATGTATTCCCTTGATCTCCAGGTGGGCGCCTGATTGCTGAAGCTTGAAGTGTATTCCCTTGTTCTCCAGGTGGGCTCCTGATTGCTGAACTTGAAATGTATTCCCTTGTTCTCCAGGTGGGCGCCTGATTGCTGAAACTTAAAATGTATTCCCTTGTTCTCCAGATGGGCGCCTGATTTCTGAACTTGAAATGTATTCCCTTGGTCTCCAGGTGGGAGCCTATTTGTTGAACTTGAAATGTATTCCCTTGTTCTCTAGGTGGGCGTATAATTGCTGAAACTTGAAATGTATTCCCTTGTTCTCTAGGTGGGCGCCTATTTGCCGAACTGGAAATGTATTCCCTTGTTCTCCAGGTGGGCGCCTAATTTCTGAACTTGAAATGTATTCCCTTGTTCTCCAGGTGGGCGCCTAACTTCAATAGAATAACAAGCAAAGAAATTTTCTTGCCCCAGGTTGTGACCGGGCACGTCATGTTATCTAATATTAAAAGTTTGAAAGCTAAAATTTAAATTGTACTCCCCTTGTTCTCCAGGTGGGCACCTGATTGCTGAACTTGAATGTATTCCCTTGTTCTCCAAGTGGGCGCCTAATTGCTGAAACTTGAATTGTATTCCCTTGTTCTCCAGGTGGGTGCCTGATTGCCGAACTTGAATTGTATTCCCTTTTTCTCCAGGTCGGTGCCTGATTGCTGAAACTTGAAATGTATTCCCTTGTTCTCTAGGTGGGCGCCTGATTTTTGAACTTGAAATGTATTCCCTTATTCTCCAAGTGGACGCCTGATTGCTGAACTTGAAATGTATTCCCTTGTTCTCCTGGTGGGCGCCTGTTTGCTGAACTTGAAATGTATTCCCTTGTTCTCCAGATGGGCGCCTAATTGCTGAAAATTGAAATATATTCCCTTGTTCTCCAGGTGGGCGCCTAATTGCTGAACTTGAAATGTATTCCCTTGTTCTCTAGGTGGGCGCCTGATTGCTGACTCGAATGTATTCCCTTGTTCTCCAGGTGGGCGCCTGATTTCAACAAAATAGACAAACAAAGAAGATTTTCTGCCCCAGTTTGGTGGCTGGGCGCATTATGTTGCCAAATACTACTACAAATTTGAAAGCTAAATTTTGAATTGTACTTCCCTTTTTCTCCAGGTGGGCGCCTGATTGCTGAAACATGAAATATATTCCCTTGTTCTCCAGGTGGGCGCCTGATTGCTGAACTTGAAATGTATTCCCTTGTTCTCCAGGTGGGCGCCGGATTGCTGAACTTGAAATGTATTCCCTTGTTCTCCAGGTGGGCGCCTGTTTGCTGAACTTGAAATGTATTCCCTTGTTCTCCAGGTGGGCGCCTGATTGCTGAACTTGAAATGTATTCCCTTGTTCTCCAGGTGGGCGCCTGATTGCTGAACTTGAAATGTATTCCCTTGTTCTCCACGTAGGCGCCTGATTGCTGAACTTGAAATGTATTTCCTTGTTCTCCAGGTGGGCGCCTGATTTCCAAAAACTTGAAATGTATTCCCTTGTTATCCAGGTGGGTGCCCGATTTCCAAAAACTTGAAATGTATTCCCTTGTTATCCAGGCAGGCGCCTGATTGCCAAAAACTTGAACTGTATTCCCTTATTATCCAGGTGGGCGCCTGATTGCCAAAACTTGAAATGTATTCCCTTGTTCTCTAAGTGGGCGCCTGATTGCTAAAACTTAAAATAAATGCCTATGTTCTCCAGGTGGGCTCCTGATTGCCTAAACTTGAAATAAATGTCTCTGTTCTCCAGGAGGGCTCCTGATTGCTAAAACTTGAAATAAATTCCCATGTTCTCAAGGCGGGCTCCTGATTTCAACAAAAATAGACCAAACAAAGAAAAGTTTCTGCCCCAGTTTGGTGGTTGGGTACAAATGTGAGTGTAAAACTAAATCATGTTATCAAATATCAATAAGAACTTGAAATATAAAACTTGAATTATACTCTCTTATTCTTCAGGTGGGCGCCTGATTGCTGAACTTGAAATGTATTCCCTTGTTCTCCAAGTGGGCGCCTAATTGCTAAACTTGAAATGTATTCCCTTGTTATCCAGTTGGGCGCCTGATTACCAAAACTTGAAATATATTCCCTTGTTATCCAGATGGGCGCATTATTGCCAAAATTTGAAATGTATTCCCTTGTTATCTAGGTGGGCGCCTGATTGCTAAAATTTAAAATATATTCCCTTGTTATTCAGGTGGGCACCTGATTGCCAAAAACTTGAAATGTATTCTCTTGTTATCCAGTTGGGCGCCTGATTGCCAAAACTTGAAATGTATTCCCTTGTTATCCAGGTGGGCGCCTGATTGCCAAAAACTTGAACTGTATTCCCTTGCTATCCAGGTGGGCGCCTGATTACCAAAAACTTGAAACCTTTTCCCTTATTATCCAGGTGGGCGCCTGATTGCCAAAAACTAGAAATGTATTCCCGTGTTATCCAGGTGGGCGCGTGATTGCTGAAACTTGAAGTGTATTCCCTTGTTCTCCAGGTGGGCGCCTGATTGCTAAAACTTTAAATGTATGCCTCTGAAACTGCTACCTTTGAACCTGATTACACCAAAACAAACAAAACAACAGAAATTTTCCTGCCCCAGTTTGGTGCTGGGCACATCTGTTAGTGTTAATTGAATCGTGTTACCAAATATCAAGAAGAATTTGAAAGCTAAATCCCATTATCCAGGAGGGTCATGATAACTCCTATCAATTACGAACCTAAGTTATATCTTCTAAAGGTATTACTCCCACTACATTTGCTATCTAAAAGGTCTTAACTACTCTCCATTATCCAGATGGGTCCTGACAACTTCTAGTTAAAACAGTTTTAACCTAAGGTATATCTACTAAAGGTACGACTTCCACTATTATCTTGTTATCTAAGCAGACCTTAAAACTACATCCCATTATCCAGGAGGGTCCTAAAAACTCCTAACAATTACAAACCTAAATTATCTCTTCTAAAGGTATTACTCCCACTGCATTTGTTATCTAAAAGTCTTAAACTACTCCCTATTATCCAAGAGGGTCCTGACAACTTCTAGTTAAAAGACAATTTTAACCTAAGCTATATCTACTGAAGGTACGACTTCCACTATATCTTGTTATCTAAGCAAACCTTAAAACTACGTCCCATTATCCAGGAGGGTCCTGAGAATTCTTAATTGGATCCTACCTTAAACATGCAAACTTTGGAACCAACTTGCATTCCTTTGGGGTACATTTATGCTAAATTATGCTACTTATAATTGTTTTGAAATTTAAACTAAGTCACATTTTACATGAGGGTCCTGAGAATTCTTAATTGGATCCTACTTCAAATATGCAAACTTTGAAACCAACTTATATTCCTAGGGGTACATTTATGCTAAATTATGCTACTCACAATTGTTTTAAAATTTAAACTAGGTTTCATTTTTCAGGAGGGTCTTGAAAACTTACCGTCAAACCTGTTTGGTGTCTGCCTATCCTTGAGGTGGGTTTCTCCGAAACAAACGAAATTTCTACCCCTATTTCAATTTAAAAAAAATCTTGTCCGTTTAAAATGTGGTGGTTGGTTTGTGGCCTCAACTTTGAGGGTGATTGCTCCTTCATTTCCCACGATTACCGATTTCCACTTGAAGATCTTGCCTGTTTATTAACTACCCACTTTCTCTGTCATCTGTATCACTGAAAATACCTTTTCTCCATTCAGACCTAATATCCTTTATTTGTTGCACTGCTCATGAACTGACATCTAGCTGACCTTTGTGTCTTATATGAATCCCAAAGCATGTCCCTTGTATCCACTCCGTGTGTATGTTGTTCTTTCTTGACTTAAAACATTGACCTTGACCTTGAGGTCAATTGCTCCTTCGCTCATCATGATAACTGATTTCCATTTGAAGACCTTACTTGTTCCTGGACTAACCACTTCCTTTGTAAACCTTAAACCAGAAAATACTTCTTCTTGTTCAGACCCAATACACTCTATCTGTTGCACCGCTCATGCCGACATTTACCAAACCTTTGCATTTCACATGGACTCCCAAGCATATTGATTGTCACCAACTCAGTGCGCATGTTGTTCTTTCCTAATTTAAATCATTGGCCTTGGCCTCGAAATATATTGTTCCTTCACTCGCCATGATAAATTATTCCTACTCGAAGACCTTGCTTGTTTATTGACTAACCACTTTCTTTGTTACCCTTAACACAGAAAATATCTTTGATCTATTCACCAAACCCCTCATTTGTTGCATTGTTCATGAATTAATATATACCAAGCCTTTGCATTTCGCATGAATACCCAAGGCATGTTGATTGTTACCAACTCGGTGAGCATGCTGTTCTTCTTTAACTTATGCCGCTTTGATGCATTGGCCAGATCCCATTTTGTGCAATTGAAAAGGTGGTGGCAAATTTTGAAGTCATTTCTCATTTGTTCTGACCAAACAGAGTCAGGAAGAGGAAGTAAACAAGACAAAAGGAACAGAGTGAGGGCAATGGAAAGAGATGACTCCTAACAAGAAAACTACAAAGTAGAAACCTATCGGATGTGGATACCAACTCTAATGACCATGACATGCACCTACGGCCTATTCAATTAAGCAAATTTGATGTTCAAACTCTTGTTATACCCCCCCCCCCAACCGTGAAACTGGGCTTCAATGCTCCGATTATCTGGTCTGATTCAAAATCTTTATTCGACTTTAAATGCCCAAAGGGTTTTCACCATCAAGCCTCTCTCATTTTGGTCTTTCTCTCATATCACCGTCGCCTTATGGTGCCCGTAAAGGTTTTCACCAATAAGACTCTCATTTTTTATTTCTCTCAGCTTTCATCGCCTTGTGGTACCCATGAGGGTTCTCATCGACAAGACTCTCTCATTCTTCATTTCCTTTGTTTGGACCGGAGTGTTGCCCCTAATATGATTCACCTCTGCTCGCTTGACTTGGCATCTCTCGAAGACTGATCGGAAGGTCTTTCTTTGGACCGTAATGTGGATTTTGGATAGGGTTAGAAAGATAAGGGTATCAAAGGCTCAAAGCAATTCAACATGGGTTCAAAATTACAACTTTCGGAATCAGATTTCTCACAACAACCACAACTTCTGCCCCAGTTTTTTCTTGGGGACTTTTGGATTTTTATTTTGGTATGACTGAACCTCAGAGAGAGGTTTCCTACATACCCTTTCGGGATCAAGCCAAACGTAGTTCAGGCCATGCAGATCATAGAGATTACTTTGTTGTTGTGATTTTTCCTTTCTTTTTCTTCTATTTTCTCTTCTTTTCTTTTCTTTCTTACTTTTCTCTTTTTGTTGTTTTGTTTTTCTTTTCTTTTTCTTTTTCTTTTTATTTTTCTTCTCTTTTCTTTTTTTCTTTTCTTCTTCCTTTTTCCTTCTTTCTCTTTTTTCATTATTTTCCCTCTCTTTTTCCTTCACTTACTTTCCATGCTTGTGTTTATGAATTCTGTCGTTGATTCCAAAAGGAGGGTATGAAAGAAAATAAATGAGGCTCAAAAGGGGTAACAAATGATAAAGTGCTTAGATAGCAGAGAAAAATGCCTTCGTCATTCCAATCTTTAAAACATGCCAAGTACAAATAACACAGTTAAACAAACCACAGAAAACATTCACAACATCTTTTGATTGTACTAGACTCGATGACCATATCCACACGTCCGCCTTCTACATCTGTTGAATATAAAGCACCATTGGACAACACTCTCAATTTCCTTACCACGAACGGCCTTGACAATTCGGGCAAACTTGCCTTTAGCTTCAATCTGATGCGGCATGATGCATTTCAATAGGGTTTCTCTATGTTCTATCTGCCCCAATTTCACATGGTTCGGGCTTCAACTGATCTCAACGTGCCTTCACTTATTTCCCTCAAATGTTCCTACATCTTTAAAATTGTTTCATTGCTTCATTACTAAACTGACTTTTAAAAACCAGGTTGAAAATTATGCGTGCATGCCATGCCACTAGAACCCGTATGAAAAGAAATGTAAAAGGAGAAGATAACTAAACGAAAGAAAATGGCTAAAAGTAACATAAAACAGGAAATTGCACCAGACAGGCGATGGAACGCTTCGAACAACAAGACAAGCAAACTAGACTAGGGTTAAAACCCTGGAACAAACCTAGACAACACTAAACAAGTTACTACGACTAAACAAAACAGGCAAAATGAAAGGATAGAAGGGTTTGAGTCACAAGACAATATCCGGATTACAACCCTGAAATAACCCGGACAGCAGAAACGACAACAAAATAAACCACCAAAACTCCAATCCGGCTGACCAAGAAATGGAGCGCCTTCCCAATTACCACGCACGACATCTTAGCCACTGAGTTTTGCATCAATATTGCCAAGACCATTATCAACTTTAATGAACAAGTTCCCAAGAGGATTTGCATGCTTCCTGCCACTGTCATTGACCACAATTACCCCTTCTTAAATCATTCTCTCTATTTGCCTTTTCAAAGAGCGACAATCTTCAATACTATGCCCCTGGACATTAGAGTGGTACATGCACCGCGCAGCAGGATCAAAGCCTTTTGTATATGAGTCTGGAGTATATCCGAGGAGCGGTTCAATCAGTCCAGAATGCTTTAACTTTTCAAACAAACTTGTGTAGGATTCTCCGATGGGCGTGAAATCACCTTTCTGCCTTCGTTTCCCCCATCTGAGCCCAAACCCCATAAAGCTTTCTTACAGATTTTTTTCTATTTTAGATAGGGGGAGCGGTCTAGGGTAACTCCTGATTTGTATTGAAAGTGCCGCACAAAATCTTGGGCCAGGTCGCCCAGTGTATGCCACTTACCAATATCTTGATGAGTATGCCAGTCCACAGCTACCCCAGTCAGGCTCTCACTGAAATATGGCATCATGAAGTCATCTTTCTCTCCAACAATTCTCATTTTACTTCAATAGATGTTCAGGTGGACTACCGGATCTCCACACCCATCATACAAGTTAAATTTTGGCACTTTGAACCCCGTGGGCAAGCGGTGCTTTCAGGCCCCGGTATCAACCAACCTGATTTTGCTATTGTCTGTCATTGCCTTTTGACTTTGTTTTGTAGAAAGAAATTACCACTTTAAAGCCACAAACCAACCACCTTTCTGCTATGAATATAACAAAATGAAGCCATCACGTTAGCGTTAGGGCATTTAACAGCAAAAATCTCACATTGCGTGCAATGCACCTAGTCACAATTATCGGTTCTAAAATGGCTTCGAGGATACGAAGGTCAGTTGGCATCATCCCAATTTTTCATTTCAATCCTCTCTTCTCTTTGCTTTTTTAGCACTTGGTTGATCATTTCCTTCTTTTTTTCCCCTAATTATCACTCTTTTCTTTCCTCTCATTTTCAGGTCCCATAATTACACCTTTTTTGTTTTCTCTTTTTTTTTCCTAATTTTTCTTTTCTTTTAAGAAGTAAAAAAATGATTCGATCGAACCCTATATAGGTTTCCTACGTATCATGACCCCGCATGAATCAGATCTTTACGTAGTTCTGAAAGAACGGGAATAAAGTAAACAAACTGACATTTTTTTTTCTTTTTCTTTAATGACTACTCTGATGAGAAAAGAGAAATAAAAGAAGCAAATCCTTTTTTTCTTTTTGAATTTTCTAGACTTAATGTTCTATGACCTATTCTAAACTCAAGCTTAATGGGCATATTCTTTCTTTTGAAACAAATACTTTATTAAGGAAAAACTCTAGAAGAGAAAGATACTTTTTGATTTTGTTTTAAGAAGAAAATCTAAAGAATAAACCAAAAAAAAATATTTTGAATTTTCTTTTGATATCCTCATGCAAAATTTCGAAATGAGCAATGAAGAAGATAAAACAAAATATTTTTGGATTTCAATTTTGATTGCCTAAATAAGAATTTCTAATGATAAATAACAGATAAAGTATTTTTATTGTCTATGTACAATATCCTAAAGTTCTAATGAAAAGAATTTTTTTTTTTTATTTTTTACTAATTTTCCAAGGAAACACCTCAAAAAGAAATTATTTTGGATTTTGAAATTAACACATTAAAGAAAGCTTTTAAAGAAGTAGTAAAAGAAAATTCTCCTTTTTTTTGAATTTTGGTCCTAATATACCAAAGGAAACATAAAATAATTTATTTTAAGTCCTAGATATTAATTTCCTAAAGGAAAAACAACCTCAAATGTTTTTTTCATTTTCTAGAATTAGCGTTCTTAAAGAAAACTTATAACGGAAATATAAAATGCAACATCTCCCTTTTTTTGAATTTTTGAATTACACCACACCTTTTAAAAAATAAAAAGTACAATAACAAAAACTTGACATCACTGTACAAAATTAGAAAGTAAAAGACGACATAAAAAAGATATACTAAAAGAATAACTAAAAATAAAAATAAATCTCCTTAAGCAACTCCTGAATGCAGCGGTCTTGGGGTATCTATCATGCTCGAACTCCGGTAAGTAAATTCACACCTGTATGAGAAAACTTAAACCAACACTATGTGAGACAATAACATTCCCTATTAGGCACATGCAAGACATGGTTGCGATTATTTTTGCAAAGTGATTTATTTAGCCAAAAGGTGGCCAGAAGTGTAAAATTTGGCAAAGACCCCGCAAAACCAAAAGCCTAAGATTTACTAGGAAGACCGGACCCTATGTGGGTTGCCTACGTATCACGCCCCGAAAGACGAGAATCAGGTATGCGTAGTTCGGGCAGATTGGATATGGGCGAAAAATTAAACAAAACAACTAATTTAGAGAAAACATATTTCTTTTTGTATTTTCCTTGCAAATGATGAAACATGCAAACTCTTTTTTGGATTTTCTTTTTCCTCTTTTTTTATTTTTGATTTTTTGAAAAATGATAAAAAAACTGTAAAATATATTTTTTTTTTGAATTTTTCATTTTTTTTGTCTTTTCTTAACAAAAACGTAACCAAAAAAATATAACAGAGTCCTACTTGCTTTATTTTCACACTTCACCCTCTTTTTTCCTTCTTTTTTTTCCATTATTTTTTTCTTTTTTTTCATTTGCCCTCAGCTATCATTGGTTCGCCAAATGAACCTTTTTCCCTTTAATGAATGCAATATGTAGCACATAGGATGCTTCAGGATGGTCTTTTATTTTGGGGTACACCTGTCCTAGACGGACCCAACCCCTGTGTTGAGTCCCCTAAGTCAAAATGCACGTGATGCAATTAAACGTTCCTACTAGGGATCCGGCATGAGGCTGAGTTATTCTAAGTTCAAAACCTGGGTATATGTTCTAGACTGTGTACCCAAGCGGACAACTTGAGTCGAGGTGGGGGCTACGTACCAGGAACCCGCGAGATCGTCCGGCTTTGTAACTTATCCGAGCCTCTTTCTTATTGCAGGGTATGACACTAATAGAATAGGGAGTCTCAACCAGTAAGCACATCTCCGGAGGTGAGAAGAGAAGGGTTTCGACACAGTTTATATTTAAAGTTCAAATAATATCAAAGCGGTAAAGCATTTAGCACATTTAGCAGGAAAACATGTCGGAAAATCAGATAAAGCCAAACATATCAATTATTCTAAGCTCGAATTCTTAAACTCTGAATCGAAGTTCTGGGTTTGTTCCCCAGTAGAGTCGCCAGAGCTGTCACACCTCCATTTCCTACTACACCTCGTAAGAGGGTATAAGAAAGGGAGTTATTTCCAACTTGAAGTGACAATCGAGACGGGATTATATTATTAAAAGATTCAGAGTCGCTACCTGGGAGATTTATGGTGTCCCAAGTCACCAGTTTATAATCCCGAATCGAGGAAAAATTGACTATGTTTAACAGTTCGCGAACCAGAAATCCGAGTAAGGAATTCTGTTAACCCGGGAGAAGGTGTTAGGCATTCCCAGGTTCCGTGTTTCTAGCACGGTCTCTCAACTGTCATATCTGACTTAATTAACTGATTTTATATAATTATGAACCTATGTGCAAATTTTAACTTTTTACCGCTTTTATTTATTTTTATTTTTATTTTTTAAGAAAAAATTGCAACGTTATTAAAACACATCTCGAACCACGTCACATAAATGCACCAGTGATTTTTGACATATTTTAACATCGTTGAGATTTGGATTTGGGTCACATAAATGTGCACCCGAGTTTAAGAAGGTAAAATTATTAAGTAACGCGCTTGCGGGAGGCCATTGAAATCTGTTAAATGGCACGCCCCAAGTTCTAATTTCAAAGGATTGTACTCAACTAAAGCAAACTACGAATGTTCATAAGTTATTAAACTTTTAAACCCAAACCACCACAGTCCAATTCAATAACAAAACAACGAGAACAACCATTTCCTTTACGTTTTTAAAGCCAACCCATTAGCCCATTTAAGGACAATATTTAATCATATCCATCTATTTCCTTCTAATCCAATGGACATAATCCTTCCCACCTCTATATAAAATACCCAATTATAGAAACCCTACCTGAAGTTTTTCAATCCCTACACTTAGACTACAAAAAATCGGCAGACCTTTTTTTCACCCTCTCAATGGAGCTGCTAGGAGTAAAATTCAGAGCATCATCATGTGGAAAACCTTGAAAACTTTGTTGACTTTTTGGGTTTGGAAGAATGGGCTAAGGGTAATTGGGATGGACCATATCTTTTTGGGTTTCTTTTTTCTTCATTTCTTTTCTTTATTCTAAAGATGAATTAAAATAGCTTTAAAAAAAATACTAGTATATTTAAGATAATAAAAATATTTAGAGAAGACAAATAATTACTATATAAATGACATTTAAATACTACTCAATATATACTAAAATGTAAAATATTTATTGAACTTTTTCTTCTTATCTTTGTTTTGGAAAATAAAATGCCAAGACTATTTTTTTATTTTTTTTCAAAAATAAACCTAACTGGACAAAATATCAACTAGCTAGAATAAGGAAAAATATTTTTTTTTTGTAATTAATTAATTAATTTTTTTCGATAAAATAAGGTAAAAAGAGCGATACTAAACCAAAACTAAATATTTACGCTAAAATATAAAAATTCTTGGGGAGGGTCAAAAATCACATGTCTACAACATTCATCCTTGAACGTGCTAAGAATTGCGTTGGAGTTGTCTGAAATTACTGTTCAACACCTCGAGAACCTACCCGTGATATCACAACTCAGCTAGGAACCCTAGCTCGATCAATCTGAAGATATCCTTTTTACTTAAGCAAATAATCCTTAGAGCCCAATTCCAACATTCGAAATCCTCTACCATGCCTGTTTCCAACATACGCTCACCATATCAATCCCTACACACTGCACCAAAATATGACTGCATACCTTTTCTGAATTCACACCTTGCACCCCTTTATTCACAGAACCACAATAACATTCTCTGGTCAAATTAGTCAAAATTCCACGAGTCTGATGCTCCCATTGCACCTCATGACATACATAGGTCTTTCTCTAACTCTTACAATACCGATATGATGGACGAGATGTATAGAAATTCATAACCACTTTCGAATCAACAATTAGGTCTATACTCCTGACAGGAACCATCACCTCATTCTGAACGAAATAATGGTCTTAGATCCTTAATATAGTTCATATAATCAAATTGCAGTAATCCTAAATCCAATGATCTTGCCTCATCCAGTACAAACTACTCAGGCAATAAGCTACCCCGGACATGATCAAAATTCTCACATGATGCCATAATGTGCCAATACGCTGCCAATTCGAACGCGTTAAAAAGGAAGACGAACTCTAGAAGGAACTACTCCAAGCACGCACTAATATGGACTTTCCTTAGAAAATAGTAAGTAAGGAATACAAAAATAACATATAGAAAACTATACTTAACATCACACTGTTGCGGCTCACAACCCGATCCAAATAACATAACACTCACCTAAGGAGATGCATATCGAGCTAGATTGCTCATTATAACAAAATATCGAATATCGGTCATAAGAACGCTAAGTGCATAATGCCATCCCTAAGGGAACATATGGCGCTATAAGCTACAAAATTCAAGCACAACTGAGGATTTACGATCTGAATCTCAAGAGCCATTTCTTGAATAACATCATCTCTACGTGGAAACTCAACACATCATCAATTCATCAAGCCGTCTCTCGACTCACACGGTGCAGTGCATGATTGCATGAAATAGTTGACGACGAAATAACACCCCCAACTACTCTTCTATAAGGGGCGCATTGATGAAATGAACACATCTGGCCTGATATAGAACCCATATTTACATTTAAATCCATCCACAGACCTCAAGCCAATTCTGATCGTACCGAACTAGGCCAATAATCTTTCCTGGGTCCATATAACCCCCATTTTTCCCATAACACACAAGAGCAACCATCATAACCGAAGCAATCCTCCACAGTCCACAACCCAATAAGTCGCGTGCCCTCCAGGCATAAATTCTTAGATTAACGATATCACCACAATCTTTATACTTGGTTTAGTTCTTCAATCAATCAAGTGACGACATAACCCACTTACAGTCTTCCCATGGGGCACACTCCCACGAACTTCCGTAACAGATAATAGGTTTGTACATCCAAACCACCTGCCACGCTACCGCTGAAAAGCGATTAGGAATCCTTAATCGGAATGCAAAGCCTTTTTCACAAAACACCGATCTCCGGTGACGCTGAAGACAATACCAGCTTACCTTAAACATCGAAACTCTTTTCCTGCTCATCTGAGCTCGTGACATCCTTTGTCGACACCGAACTGCAACCTTGATCCCCACTTCAAATTCCATAGCACTCACTGCACCCAACATGCTAATAATAATATATCTCCTTTCGATTTATCCTTGATTACTTTAGAAATAGTAATAACTCTATTCAACACATAACACACTCCATCTGCACTCATCCCAAGTGACCTTGAATCACGAGACTATGCTATCTCAAATCCCTTGAACCATTTCATACATCCCTTGTGCGCACATTCGCATCCTCAACTGGTATGCCCATTCTGATAATCCCACTACGAATCTGAATTCTTTTCTCACCTTCCTCTCAAATGCTACACTGCAAGTCAAAACATCATAGAACATTCTGGGCCTCTTCTACTAAGATGCTGTAAAAGCTTGATTCTCAACCGTACCTATAGGCTCAAAATCATTAGGCGCCACATTTTACCACTAAGACCATTGTTGAGAGCCACCCGCTCTAACTTGGCCCCGAATATAATGAACTCCATAAATATTCTAGCACATGAATACCTTCTTGATGAAGAACCCGGCAGAATCACTTCTCTAGAAACCCGCATCTATACAAGGCACAAATCTCGACTCCTTCCCCAAGTCTGAACATGAGCCAATAAGGCCAACCATAGCACACCTTTAACAATTCCTTTGCCTAAATTACCACTTATGTTCTTTCCGAGTAGCTGAAATAACCCATGAATGTGCTAATAACCATAAATCTCGCAAGTAGTTAAGCATGTAACATCATAGGAGGTGGGACTCTCCCACTTAGCATGAACCCACTATTACACACCTCTGGAATTCACCAGGATTCTTTATATATTATTGACATAACCTTGCACAATCAACCACCAAACTTTTGTAATCTTTTTGTAAAACCCCTTTAATGCTCTGAATCATCAACCACATTCACTCGACCGATCTCTTTGCCGTATAACCAATAGAATTCTTTGCATAAACTTTTCCAACCATGCGACCGCCGATCTGCTCATTGGAGATAAACCACTTGTAGAATTTATGTGCCGACATCTTCCAACGCTGTTGTATGGGGTGCAATCACTACGACATCAATAACCCATCCTGAGTTCAAGCTCACTCTCCAGCTGCACAAGTCCATTCACCCCTCGTGGACCTCAATTAAAAGTGCGGAAATGTCCTTCCAATTCAAAGTTATGTTGCATCCTTCTTCATGTCAAGCATCTACTTTCTGTTATATCAGATCTCTTGCCGCATAATAGCCCATACTTCAAATCAAATCCGTAGACCCCAATCACCAATCACTAAAATTCTTAAATCATTCCAAACTCTCCTTACGGTGCGTAGTCATCCTACCACAAAGGCCATATGCAACTCTGCCACTCTCCCACCTTGGTGGAACTCACACCTTTAGTCGGCTACTCGACCTTTGCTTCTCATACCTGGCCTTCTAGAAATTTTAACCACCGCCTGACACTCCCCACATGTCCTTCCTCATACTTTGCTGCTCAGCTATTGCCTCAATTAAAATCCATCTTCGTAGCACTTGAACCCACGAATCGCTACTAACTTTAGGCCTTTCCGAATATCATATTTATCGAGCCATAGACAATAGAAATACCAATTCATTCCTGAACCAACGCACCCCGCGATCTCTGACCATCGCTTCATCAATACTATCTCACAATATCCTGCTCCAAAGGCGAATTGTAGAAGATCATAACACCGATGAACTTAGTACATTCAATAAGGACAACGACACCTTATCATAGAATAAAACTCCACCACGCTCGCAAATTCCAAGTCTCTTTACTCTATTAACCCAGATCTAAACATTCTCTACCCAATTGCCTTTCCCCTGCCGAGAATGAAATATCGAATTTCTAGATCATGCGCTGAGTAAACCTCCCTTCAAGTCATTCACTGCCTCGATACATAGGCAAATATCCTACCATCATATCAATACTGCGGAACAATCGTTCATAAGCATCATGGCAACCTGTGCATACCCTTAGAGCTCTTAGAAGTACCGCTACTGAGCTGAAAAAAATAAAATATCCTTCCATAAGGCGACAATAATAGCTTAAACAACCCCGTAGGGAGAAACAACCCACACCACATTCGTAGTACCATTACAGTCCTTAAATTCTCGATTTATAGCTAGCGGTTCGCATCGCGTATGATTGAGTAGGAAGGAAACAAGGGCATAAGCCTCAAGGAATCAAATCGCACGATGAGGAATCAAGAAGGGAAGTACTCCTAACAGCCCTGTAGCCTCCCGGAGATAAGTACAGATGTCTCCGTACCTATCCGCGAGACTCTACTAGACTTGCTCATGACTCGTGAGACCTAAGGGAACCTAGTGCTCAGATACTGTTGTCACGACCCAAAATCCAGTAAGGGTCGTGATGGCGCCGGACACCTCTGTCAGGCAAGCCAACCAAAAATACTTAATTAAATTCTCATTTTAATTATTTTGAAAGCTGTGATTTTCCTTCAATTTTACTAGTAAAATATATTCTTTACAATATAAATAAAAGAATATTTAGAAGTAAATACAAGATACCCAATAATCATCCCAGAACCCAGTGTCACAAGTGCATGAGAAATTTCTAGGAAATGAAATAAAATACAATAACTGCCCGGAATACAAATTGGACAGAAAGTAAATACAATAATCTGAAAGAGACTATACCGGTTGCGGGTCATCTCGAGAAATGCATCTCACCTAAGTCTCCGTATCAACCATGCTGCTACGCCCACTAGGCCACTAGATATACATGTGTCTGTGCAACAAAAATGCACAGCAAGTGTAGCATGAGTACGAAAATAACGTGTACTCAGCAAGTATCCCATCTAATCTCGAAGAAGTAGAGACGAGATGTCGACTTCGACACTTGCTAGTGGTCCAATAATAATATAGTGAATATATGAGGAAATCATGGATTTCTATAGAAATTATGACTCATAAATCCAGAAAGCAGGTAACACCTTCTGAAATAATAAAGGGTTTCCAAGATTTAGTTTTCATTATCTTTATCAATTTATATCGAGCCAGGAAAGGCAATATCAACATTTACAATTCTTAGGCAAGCAATACAAGCATGTGCATATCATGCCGAGGACGTACGGCCCGATCCATTAATATTTAAATTGTGCACTGCCAGAGGGTCGAATGGCGAAAACCATAGATGCATCTATTTAATCTACCGAGGTGTTCGGCCTGTTCGGAACTTAAACACACACAGACAGTCAATCAAGAAGTGAACAGGGAACAATTATTCAAAGAAAAGCCAATTCTCTTTTAAAGATTTTAGAAAATGAAGTTTAATATTTTAGAAATTCATTTACTAATTCGATGTGATTTAAGAAAATCAAACTGTCAATAAGATTACAAATATTCCAAGTATAGCATGCTTTTGGGTCCTAGACTACCCGGACTTAAACATAATAGTAGCTACGTACGGACTCTCGTCACCTCGTGCGTACGTAGCCCCCACAAATAGAAGCACATAATTAATTATTTTTTTACCTATGGGGACCATTCCCTCTTACAATGTTAGAAAGGAGACTCACCTCACCCCGAAGATCTATAACCGACATTCCACGCCCTTCCAAAGACACAAACCAATGCTAAATGCTCCAGAACAAGCCAATAATTATGTGAATCCATTAATATAT
The DNA here is from genome assembly GCA_026770625.1 of Nicotiana glauca. Classification (NCBI taxonomy): domain Eukaryota; kingdom Viridiplantae; phylum Streptophyta; class Magnoliopsida; order Solanales; family Solanaceae; genus Nicotiana; species Nicotiana glauca. Next base: position 19,121 of record MU695088.1, on the reverse strand, counting down.
GCTAAATTACTCATTACAATCCAATCATAACAATTCCTAACCCCGATCAAAAAGTTGTAAAATTTCTCTCGGGCCCACGTACCCGGATTCCTAAATTTTTTTAAGATAAAATTTACCCATGAACTCAACCATATTATTTTCTCTTAATTTCATACTCAAAATCTTGGTCAAATTCCAAGAATATCAATTTTCTAGGTTTTTCCTCAAACCCCAAGTTTCTACAAATTTCATGCTCAAATCCGTACATAATCAATGTATTTAACTCAAGATAGGTGGGTATGGCTTACCTTATCGTTGATGATGAAAACCCCCTCTTGAAACCCTCCAAGAATCGCCCAAGCCAAGAGAAAAATGAGATAAAATGGCCAAATCCCAATTTTTAAAACACTCGCTACCTCCAGTTCTTTCGCACTTGCGGTCTATTGTTCGCTTCTACGGTCCCGCAGGTGCGACCCAATTGCCGCTTCTACAGTCTTCCCCCAATCCTTCAACTTTCGCATATGTGCTTCTCCTTGTGATGAACTAAAGGGTCATCACCGTATTTCTCCCTTTTTCTGCGCTTCTGAGGCCTTGAAAACCTCATTTTTAGTTGCCTCAATTTGTGTGTGCAGTCCGGGCGCGAAGTCGGAAAGTTTTTATGTTAAAATATGTGAATTCTGTGGAAAATTTAAAGAATTATGATATTAGTATTGATATAGTTGACTTTGGTCAACATTTTAGGTAAACGGACCCGGACCTGTGATGTGATGGTCCCAGGAGGTCAGTAGAAAAATATGGGACTCGGGCATGTGCCCGGAGTCAAAATCCGAGGTCCAGAACCCTGGTAAAAGAGTTTTTCTGTTAAATTATTTTTTGAAATTATTAAGGAAAAAATAGAAATGAAAATGAGTTAGAAAATATAGGTATCAGGCTCGTATTTTGGTTCCGACACCCGGTACAGGTCTTAAATATGTGTTAAGCACTTTCTGTGAAATTTGGTCTAAATCGGACATCGTTTGACGTGTTTCGGACCTAAATAGCTAAAGTTAGAAGTTATGAACTTTGATATGAAAATTTTGAGTTTTGGGGTTTGATTCTTTGATTTTGATGTTATTTTGGCGATATTATCGCTCGAGCAAGTTCGTAGGATGATATTGAGTTAGTATGTATGTTTGGTTGGGAGCCCCGAGGGCTCGGGAGTGATTCAAAGGTGGTTCGGGGTAGTTTTACACCTAAAATCATAGCAGATTTTCTGCAATTCTTGCACAGGTCATTTGTTCTATGCGAATGCGACCTTGTCCCGCGTTCGCCATCACCAGTGCCCTAGCCTTCTTCGCGTTCGCGGAAAGCCCACCATGTTCGCACTGTCATGTCATCCCCCTCATCGCGTTCGCGCTTCTATTCACGCGTTCGCATAGCTGAGCCGTCCCCTTCACCGCATTCGCGATCCTCTTGTCGCGTTTGCGTATAACAGTCCCTGGGACCCCAGCATTTTCTTCTAAGCATTCGCGCCCCCTTTCATGCGAACGCGATGCTTGCCCGTCTTCCTTCATCGCAAACGCGACAAGGATGTCGCGAACGCGATGAAAAATTTTGAACAGCGAATTTTTAAGTTCAAAATAGTAGCTATTATGGGATTATTCCCATTTGTCTCAAACCTTGTCTTCTCCACAACACCTAGGCGAATTTTAGAGCTAACCTTCATCAAAGTTCCTTAGGTAAGTATTATTTAACTCATCTTCTTCATTTCCTATCATCATCTATCAAATTCCTAGCCCTAAATCATGAAATTCAAAGTAGAAAATGGGGGTTTTGGGTAGAACTAGGGCTTTTGGGATTTTGGTCAATTCAACCTCAATTCGAGGTTGAATCTTAAAAACAAATTACATATTTGAACTCGTGGGGTTATGGGTGATTGGGTTTTGGTCCGAGCCTCGAGTTTGGACCATGTGGGCCCGGAGTTAGATTTTGGTATTTTTGGAAGAATGATAGGAAATTCATTTCTAGATTATGGAATTGTGTTTTAAGCCATTATTAATAATATTGAGCTAATTATGGCTAGATATCGTTGTTTCGGAGTTGGATTCTAGAGGAAAGGCGGTGTTAGAGGCTTGATTGCTATTTTCGGACTGAGGTAAGTGTTTGTTCTAACTTTGGCTTGAGGGAATAGAATTAGGATATTATTTGTTACGTGCTATGTGAAATCGGTGTATAGGCATGGTGATGAGTATCTATACACTGGTGTCGAGCATGACCGTAAGTCCTGGATTGCTAAATTATCGAATTCTAAATTATCGTTTATGAGGACTTGGTTGGAAATCTTTAAGCACTGAGCTAGTAATTGTTGAGACCGAGCATTGATTTAAATGTGTTAAGTAGAAATTGAATAAGTTTGGTTATAGCTGGATATCCCTTGTCGGGATAGCTTATTATATTATCTTGTTCCCTTGCCGAGATTACTTGTGTATTGTGTTGTAAGAAATGGGATCGTGTGGCACGCCGACCACTTATATGTTGTGAAATGGATCGTGTGGCATGCCGACTGTAAACATGTGATTTTTGACCCTCCCCGAGATTTTTCACAAGTTTAGCGTAAAATATTTAGTTTAGGCCTAATATAGCTATTTTAGCTAATTTTGACCATTTTACTTTATTTTCATCAAAAAATGAAAATTACAAAAAATGATATATAAATTTTAGTTTATGTATTTTCATAAACGTGAAAAATACAAAAATATAACCTTATTTTTATCTTTATATAAAAACAAAAATTACAAAAAATAATTTTATTAATATTTTGTAGTCATTTTTAACTTAAAAAATATAAAAAATAATACTTTATATTTTATTTTTATATAAAAACAAAAATAGTAAAAAATAGTTTCATTAACATTTTGTAGTTACTTTAATCTTGAAAAAATATAAAAAAATAGTTTTGTTTTAATTGTGAGTCTTATAGTTATTTTGCTTACGTAGGATTAATTAAATAACATCGTGTTCTTATTCTCTTTTCCGGGCAAAGAATAATATTCGGGTTTAAACTACTCGGTTTTAGACTTAATTTTCGGACCTAGCCCATAATAATCCGAGTCCACCACATGTGGGGGACACACGTGGGGAACACAGACAGAACACGAGACCTTGAACCCTAAACCCACGTGAAGACCCATCACACTTGGTCTCTCACGTGGGATGTTCAAATTTTGAGACAATACAATATATACACACATCATATAAAAAGCAAGCTAACGTTTCTTTAAGGGGGGACCGACTGTTGCTTCATTTAGGAGATTTAAAAAGACAGGAGGCTAACGTTTTTTTGGGAAGAATATACTACTGTTGATCTTCTCCAAACGAAAAAAAACCAAACAAAAAAACCAATTGAAAACCCTAGACCTCCATCGACCACCCGCGTAAAACGACCCCTTCCGCTGCTGCCCGCCACCAGTAGCAACGTACAATCCACCTCCAGCTCAACCAACAATCCGCCATTCCAGTAGCCGTCAGACCGTCAACCACCACTGTCGACGTCCAGCCTCCTCGTCGCCAAACGACCAAAACTCCAAAGCTAAACCCTCCTCCAACCCATCATCCTCAACACAAACACCTGTCTCCAGCCACGTCCAGTTCCAGCCCGTGGTCGAGTTTCTGTTGCCGTGCGAGGTTGTCGCATCGAGGTCTCTGTTCCCAAACGTCTTCGGATTCAAGTGTTATTTGGTATCAAGTTCACTTCTACCACTGTTCGAATTCAGTTGAGATTCTCGTTACTATTTCAGCTTTGGTCGACTTGTTCTCGTTGGAGTTCCACCTTTATAATCGTAAATTTTCATATAAAAGCTATTCTGGAGCCATGGAATCGTCACTCATTGTCCGCTGATTTGCGTTGTTATTGCACTATTTTCTCGTTGCTGTCTTGTTGCTATCCTCGTTTCAATGCCGCAGAACGTAACACCCACTTAGCTATTGTGTCGAAGTTGATATATTATTGGAAGGTTATTAGGAGCTGTAGATGAGCTGCTTGTTCATCAATTTGGAATGCATTGGTTGCTGAGATTCAAATCTCTGTATCTCGTCTTTATCCGGTCCTTTAAGCTGGTTCTCACATATCCAGGTATTTGCTTGTGGACTCGTTCATTTAGTTCGTCCAATACGAATAAATTTTGCTATTTTTCTATGAAATGTTGACCCATTGTTTAGGGACATGATTCAACCTTTTGGTTTTGTTCAAGGCCAATTGTAGCGTGACTATCAGAAACTTAGCAATAGCTAAGAATTTTGATGCTAAGAAAAATGGGTAGGCTCACACATGTGTTAACGTTTCTGTTTGCAAATTAGTTTAATTATTTTATTATTATACTTTTCCATGCCTCATTTAGTATAGTCTTAAGGTTTAGTTGTGTGCTTATTAATTCTTTTGAATAGTCTAAATGTTTGTTT
>MU695085.1:57502-72421 GCA_026770625.1 Nicotiana glauca | reverse complement strand
CAATTAACAGGATTCAGAGGAACAAATTGATAATAGGTTGAATCCAATTAACAGAACACTTAATCATGAATTTAGATTTATCAAGTAAGAACCCTAAATAGCTACAAAGCATGTGATTTAAATAATGACCTTAATCAGAAAAGAGGCATATGAGCATGCAAATCTAGAGTATAAAATCAGAAAATTACATAGTCAAAAAATTAAGTACAAACAAAGAGGACTTAAGCATGCAACAGACTTATGTTATACTCGGGATGACAAGAGACAGACGAAGAAAAGAGACAATCAAAAACAAGTATACATTAGAGAAAATTAGGGTTTTTTTTTGGGTACTTAGCTTTTTTCATGTGTTTTTCCTTTTCCTTTTCTTTCTTTCTTTCTTCTTTCTTGTTATTCTTCATTTTTCTTTTCTTGTTCTTGATTTTCCGGCATCAGGAGTCCATAAGCCCTTTTCTTGGCTTTTGGACTTTCAAACAAACTCTTTGAGTCTTCTTTTTGTAAGAAAGATCTTGGTAAGAGGCTAGGGGTTTGATGGGGGTAGTTTTGGGGTTAAGTGTATCCGCCGGAGTAGGGTTCCGGCGAGATACTTTTCAATATTCGACGAGTTTGGCTCTGATTTGAAGGAAAATAGGTAGATGGGGCGAAAGAGGAGTTCATGGTGGTTCAGGGGTGTTAATGGTAGACGGTGGTTCAAAGGTGGGGGTCGCCGACTAGGGTTACGGCGAGTTTTGTTTCTAGATTTGAACCAAACGAAAGGTTTTTGACCAAAACTAAGGTGATGGGGTGAAAGAGGAGAAGGAATGGGTTCAGGGATGTAAAGGCTGAACGAAAAGGTGCAGGGATTGAACCACCGTCGGTAAAATTCCGGCGATGGCGAAGAGAACCATAGGGCGGCTAAGGTTTTGCTATGAAGACGAAGGGTGTATAATGAATATACGCAGACCCTTTGATATATTTAATATGTAAGGATATGTGCTAGCCGTTGGATCACTCTCAATGAACGGACAGGATTGATCCCTTCCACACGACGTCGTGTGGATTTAATGAGGCTTTCAACTTCAACCATTGGATGAACTAAACGAACGGTCTTGATTGTTTTAGATGCACGATATCGTTTCATTTATTAGACGATTGCTATTCCTGGGCCGTTTGATCGATTAGTCAACGGTCTAGATTCAGCTCCTTAAACGGTGTCGTTTTGGTTTTATGTATAGGCAGACCGGTCTTTAATTTTGGGTCTGGTCTTTGTGTTGTCTATTTGGGCCATTGATTTTATTACTTGGTCCAATTATATTTTGTATTATATATAGTATATATTTTTTATTTCTTGTATTTTCTTGTATTTTCATATTATATTTTTTTATTTTCTTTTCTGTATTTTTGTATTTTACTCTTGTATTTATTATTCCTTGTATTTTCTTTGTATTTTTTTAAATTTTCTGATTTTCTTGAATTAAAGAGTAATTAAGTTCTATTTTTGGTATTTTCTAATTAATACGAAAAATGGTATTTTGTTTTGATTTTCTTTGCTTTATTTTCCAAAAATAAAAACAAATCATGGTATTTCCACACAATTATCAACAAGTTTCCATACAAAAATCATTTTTGCACATATTTTTTGGAATAATTTACTCGGGGCAAAAATCACGTGCTCACAGGGCCGTGCCAAACTTAATAATTGGGAAGCTACTCCTCTACCTACCCAGAGGGAGTCGTGGTAGTTAGTTTTGATTTTCCTTTCAGTTTAATCTGGATTATTTCCAAGGTTGTAATTCGGATGCTATGTTCCGTCTGTTTGGATGAGTTAAACCTTGTTATCTTACAATTTTAATGAAATGCCATTCCTCCCTTTTCCATTCCTTTATTTTGTCTTTCTTTTCTTTCCTTTACATTCCCTTTTATGTTGGTATCACTGATGTGTCATGCATGCAGAGTCTTCGGCCTAGTCTTGATTACCAATCTAACTCCGAAATAATAATACAAGAAATTGAGTGTGATGATGAGGTAGAATATGATGATGAGGAAGCCTTCGAAGAAATCAGTAAAGAATTAAGTCAATTTGAGGAAAAACCCAAACCTAATCTGAATGACACAGAGGCAATCAATTTAGGGGATCAGGAGAATGTTCGAAAAACAAAAATAAGTGTCTATTTGGAGCCTCCGCTCAGAGAAGATATAATTAAAGTGCTACTTGATTACAAAGATGTTTTTGCATGGTCATATGACGATTTGCCGGGTTTAAGTACCGACTTGGTGGTCCACAAATTGCCCACTGACCCTACATGTCCTCCGCTCAAGCAGAAGCTGAGGAAATTTAAAACAGATATCAGTGTGAAGATCAAAGAAGAGGTTACCAAGCAGTTTGATGCGAAGGTCCTCCGGGTCACTCGGTATCCCACCTGATTAGCTAATGTTGTGCCTGTACCAAAGAAGGATGGAAAGACTAGAGTGTGTGTTGATTACCGTGATCTCAATAAGGCAAGTCCAAAAGACAATTTCCCACTGCCAAATATCCATATATTGATTGACAACTATGCCAAACATGAGATTGGTTCCTTCGTGGATTGTTATGTGGGTTATCACCAGATTTTGATGGATGAGGAAGATGCGGAAAAGACGTCATTTATCACGCCCTGGGGAATGTATTGTTATAGGGTTATGCCATTTAGGTTGAAGAACGCAGGAGCAACATATATGACGGCGATGACCACTATGTTCCACGATATGATACATCAGGAAATCAAATTCTATGTAGATGACGTTATTATAAAGTCAAGAAAGTAGTGTGATCATGTCAAAGAGTTGAGGAAGTTTTTTCAAAGACTCCGTAGGTACAACCTCAAACTTAATCCGGCGAAGTGTGCATTTGGAGTTCTGTCAGGGAAGTTGTTGGGGTTTGTGGTAAGTCGACGCGGTATTGAGTTAGACCCGTCCAAAATCAAAGCCATTCAGGAGTTACCTCCACCAAGAAGAAAGAAAAAGGTGATGAGTTTGCTCGGCAGGTTGAATTATATCAGCAGGTTCATTGCCCAGCTTACAATGACTTGCAAGCCTATATTTAAGCTGCTAAAGAAAGATGATGCAGTCAGATGGACGAATGAATATCAGGAAGCATTTGACAAGATTAAGGAGTATTTGGCCAATCCACCTGTGTTGGTTCTACCAGAGCCGGGAAGACCCTTGATCCTCTATCTGACAGTTTTGGATAACTCTTTTGGTTGTGTACTGGGGCAGCATGATGTCAGAGGAAAGAAAGAGCAGGCGATTTACTACCTCACCAATAAATTCACATCTTATGAGGTAAAGTACACTCAGCTCGAGAGGACGTGTTATGTTTTAACCTGGGTAGCGCAGAAATTGAAACATTACTTGTCATCATATACCACCTATCTTATCTCGAGGTTGGACCCATTGAAGTATATTTTTCAAAAGCACATGCCCACAGGGAGGCTAGCAAAATGACAAATCTTGCTCACAGAATTTGATATTGTCTACGTGACCCGTACTGCGATGAAAGCACAAGTAGTGGCTGATCATCTAGTCGATAACCCAGTTGATGATGAGTATGAACCTTTGAAGACATATTTCCCTGATGAGGAGACAATACATGTCGAGGAATTAGAACAAGTCGAAAAGCCAAGGTGGAAGTTGTTCTTTGATGGGGCTGCCAATACCAAAGGTGTTGGGATAGGAGCAGTACTTATTTCTGAGACACGGCAGCATTACCCTGTTACAGCTGAACTTCACTTCTACTGCACCAATAACATGGCTGAATACGAGGCATGTATATTGGGTTTGAGGTTGGCTATAGACATGGGTGTCCAGGAGATCTTGGTCATGGGTGACTCGGATCTTCTGGTGCATCAGATTTAGGGAGAATGGGAGACGCGAGACTTAAAGCTCATACTGTACCGGCAGTGTTTGCATGAACTTTGTCAATGGTTCCAGTCGATAGACTTCAGGCACATTCCAACGATTCATAATGAAGTTGCTAACACTTTGGCCACTTTGGCGTCAACGCTGCATCATCCAGATAAGGCATACGTGGACCCGTTGCAGATTCAGGTTTGAGATCAGCATGCCTATTGTAACATGGTGGAGGAAGAGCTTGATGGTGAGACGTGGTTTCATGACATCAAAGAATACCTCAGGATGGGAGTATATCCAGTACAGGCCACAGGGGATCAAAAGAGAGCCATTAGACACTTAGCAAGCGGATTTTTCTTCAATGGGGGAGTGTTGTACAAAAGAACTCCAGATCTTGGTTTACTGAGATACATGGATGCTAAACAGGCCACGGCTATCATGACCGAGGACATGCGGGAGTCTGTGGACCTCATATGAATGGATATGTATTGGCCAAGAAGATTCTTCGAGCAAGATATTATTGGCTCACTATGGAGCGGGATTGTATCAGTTTTGTGCACAAGTGTCATCAGTGCCAAGTACACGGGGATTTGATTCACTCTCCACCATCTGAATTACACAATGTCGGCACCATGGCCTTTCATTGCTTGGGCAATGGTTGTTATTGGGCCGATCGAGCCAACGACGTCAAATGGGCACATGTTTATTCTGTTAACCATTGATTATTTCACTAAGTGGGTTGAGGCGAAAACTTTCAAATCGGTGACTGACGTGCCGGACAATTTCGGCACATTTCAATACTAATTGCTTAGGTTCTAGCTTGTTTTAATGCAATTATAACGAATACTTATGTAGATTTGTTACTCTTACAACGCAAGAGGAAAGGAAGACCAAAGATAGGAAAATATGAGCAAAAAGAGAAGAAAAGAGCAAAATAGTGCACAAGTGCAACTCTGTGGACCATTCTGCGGTCGCAGATCACACATGCGGATCGCAGAATTGATCTCAAAATCGCAGAGTTTTACAGAGTCTAGAGTTGAAATTCATGTCAAGAATGCGGTGCAATCTGCGATCGCAGAATCAACATGCGGACCGCAGATGTGCCGCTGAATGAACAAGAAGAAAACTTAAGGTCAGGATGCGATGCAAATCTGCGGTCGTATAACTCAACTGCGGACCACATAATGGAAATGCGATGAAGAACTGACCACTAGGGTTTCGGATCTGCGGAGGAGCTGCTCAGAATGCGGACCGCAGACCTGTTCTGCGATAGATCTGCGGTCGCAGAAGTGACCTGGAAGGGTAAAATTGTCCATTTCTGTCCCGAAATTGGTCTCCCTATAAAGAGTTTTAAGAGACTTTTGTGGGCTCACCTTGTCTACTTTTTACACTACATTCTAAGACACAAATATTTTATCTTTTTGGAAGCTTTTGGGTGAAAGATTCTCTCCTTTGTAAGCATTTTTATGACATTAAATACTCGTTGTCTTTTGTATTTTAGTATGTGTAGCTAATTCTAAATACTAAGGTTGTGGACCCTAAATGGGTATTATGTTAATGGGTGTTTGACATTGAATATATGTATAATGGTTGGTTGATATCTATTTACTTCTTGTTCTTCATTTATTGTTAGTGGTTGCAAACATTAACACAAGCCATTAAATTCTTGCTTTACTTGGGAAAGTGGGTTAGAACTTGGTAGAAGTAAATAGCAAAGACTCAAGGCCTTACACCTTGTTTAATAAAATCGCTTAGGGATAAGTGGGTTTTATTTGGCATACATTGATGGTTATGAATTGCAACTCTTTTACATTTGGGAAAATTTAGAAGAGGAAATACTACTCAACTATTGGGAAATATTGGGTAGTTGCTTAGACATCAATTGCATATCAAGAACCGACCATTAGAAATATATCATATTAACACCGATAGCATTACACTTCATTAAAGGGGACACAACCTTGGTTTAATCAATCTCATTAATTATCATATCAAAAATTCAAATAGTTATCATTCCAAATCAACTGTCTTCCATACTCTCGATACCATCACTCTACACACCTGTTACTATTAACCGAGTAGAATTACGAGCTCAGTCGGGCTACACACTAAGTTAAGTAACCTTTTCACACCTATTCTCTGTGGGATTCGACCCCAACCTTGTTGGGTTGTTATATTTGACATCGACCGCCTTACATGAATTATTAAAGTGTAATTTGAGCGTATCAGTGACCAATTCCGCGCACCACAACTCCACCCCATATCGTCCTAAGGCTAATGGAGCAGTCGAGGCAGCCAACAAGAACATCAAGAAGATACTTCGGAAAATGGTGGAAGGGTCCAGTCAATGGCATGATAAGTTACCTTTTGCCATGTTAGGATATCGCACTATTGTTCGCACTTCCATAGGCGCGACTCCTTATTCATTGGTATATGGTACAGAGGCAGTAATACCCGCAGAAGTTGAAATACCATTCCTTCGGATTATCGCCGAAGCGGAAATTGTTGATGTTAAGTGGGTCAAAGCTCGCCTGGAACAATTGAGCTTGATTGATGAAAAGAGATTGGCAGCAGTATGTCATGGACAGTTATACCAACAGAGAATGGCAAGAGCATATAACAAGAAAGTGTGTCCGAGGAAGTTTGAAGTAGGGCAATTGGTGTTGAGGCGTATCCTACCTCACTGGGCTGAAGCAAAAGGAATGTTCGCCCCCAACTGGCAGGGGCCATTTGTTGTAACCCGAGTGTTGTCCAATGGTGCATTGTATCTAACAGATGTGAAAGGAAAATTGTAGAAATGGCTATCAACTCTGATGCAGTCAAGAAATACTATGTATGATTTCTTTATCTAAATGTACCTAATTGTATTTGGCATGTTTTGAGATTGAAATGACGAAGGCATTTTGTTTTGCTATCCAAACACTTTATCCTTTATTATCCCTTTGAACCTTATTCTATTTTCTTTTGTATCCCTCTTTCGAAATCAATAACAAAACTTGAAGACCCGATTAGGGAAAGTAAATGGAGTAATAAGATAAAAACAATGAAAAAAAAAAGAGAAAAAAAAAAAGAAAAGAAAAAGCAAAAAAGGAAAAGAAAAGAAAAGAGAAGGAAAAGAAAAGAATGCAAAGAAAGTGGAAGAAAGAAAGATCGCAACAATAAAGTAATTTCAATGACTTGAACTACGTTTGACTTGATCCCGAAAGGGTACGTAGGCAGCCTCTCTGAGGGTCAGTCATATCAAAACAAAACTCCAAAATTCCCCAAGAAAGGAATTGGGGCAGAAGTTGTGATTGTTGTAAGAAATTTGATTCCAAAAGTTGTAATGTTAAACCCATGATTGAATTATTTTGAGCCTTTATACCCTTTCTAAAACCCATCCAAAAGCCTACATTACGGTCCAAAGAAGGACCTTCCGATCAATCTTCAAGAAAGGCCAATGCAAGCAGGCGAAGTGATTCTTGTTGGGGGAAAACACTCTGGTACCAGAGAAGAAATAAAAAATGAGAGAGTCTTATTGGTGAAAACCCTCACAGGCACCATAAGGCGACAGAAGCTGAGAGAAATAAAAAATGAGAGATTCTTATTGGTGAAACCCCTCACGGGCACCATAAGGCGACGGAAGCTGAGAGAAATCAAAAATGAGATAGTCTTATTGGTGAAAACCCTCACAGGCACCATAAGGCGACAAAAGCTGATAGAAATAAAAAATGAGAGAGTCTTATTGGTGAAACCCCTCACGGGCACCATAAGGCGACGGAAGCTGAGAGAAATCAAAAATGAGAGAGTCTTATTGGTGAAAACCCTCACGGGCACCATAAAGCAACGGGAGCTGAGAGAAATAAAAAATGAGAGAGTCTTATTAGTGAAAACCCTCACGGGCACCATAAGGTGACGGAAGCTGAGAGAAATAAAAGATGAGAGAGTCTTATTGGTGAAAACCCTCACGGGTACCATAAGGCGACGTGATCTGAGAGAAATTAAAATGAGAGAGTCTTATTGGTGAAAACCCTCACAGGCACCGTAAGGCGAATGTGAGTTTCAAATAGGCAAATAAAACAAGTCTGTGTTTGAAAGATGCCCGAAACATGGAAAGATGAGCAAGGTTTGAGTTTTGGTGAAAGTCGGGTAATGAAAGTATGGAACAACAAATATGGCAATTGAAAGTTGATTGATTGAACAAACTAGGCTGGTTAATCCAAAATGCATGGCATGATCAATGATACCAGCTTTTCCACTCAGATAAGTCCTAAACTTTTCTCTTCATTACAAATCATTCATTTTCAGAGTCTTTCTATCCTTACCCTACGGGTTCATTGCATTTTATTCTCTTGAAGTTTGTCTATAAGATGTTTCAATGTCAGTTCTGTTCAAAATCAAAAGAAGGATGTCAAGGCTAACTACCAGCTTCCCAGTTGTACCGCACAACAGGGTTGGAATATGTCAAAAGAAAGTAAGGAATGAAGGACCAACGGAAGTCCTATTAGTGGATTAATCAGATAACTGAAGGGGAGAAGCAAAGTTTCAAAAAGAGGGGTCAGAAACACAAAGCAGCAATACAAAATAGAACATTTGGGTCATCAAAGTCAGAGGGTTTAAAGTCAGTCAGGAAGTCAAGGCGTTTCAAAGCGAGGCCAGGGAAACAAGTTGGGGCAGAGCCAGAAGAAGGAACGTACCCAACAAAGAATGCCAGCAGCTAACCACCATTTTATATTAACGAATCTTTCTTTGATTAAGATAGGGGTAGAAAGTTTTCTTTGTTTGTTTATTTTGTTGCAATCAAGTGCCCACCTGGAGAACAAGGGAATACTTTTCAAGTTCAGCAATCAGGAGCCCACCTGGAGAACAAGGGAATACTTTTCAAGTTCAGCAATCAGGAGCCCACCTGGAGAACAAGGGAATACTTTTCAAGTTTAGCAATTAGGAGCCCACCTAGAGAACAAGGGAATACATTTCAAAGTCTCAACAGTCAGGCACCCACCTGGAGAACAAGGGAAGTATAATGCACATTTTATTTTTCAAGTTTTAATATTTGGTAACATAATGTGCCCAGTCATCAAACTATGGCAGAAAATTTCCTTTGTTTTGTCTGTTTTGCTGCAATCAAGAGCCCACCTAGAGAACAAGGGAATACTTTTCAAGTTTAGCAATCAGAAGCCCACCTGGAGAACAAGGGAATACATTTCAAAGTCTGAACAGTCAGGCACCCACCTGGAGAACAAGGGGAGTATAATGCACATTTTATTTTTCAAGTTTTAATATTTGGTAACATAATGTGTCCAGTCATCAAACTGGGGCAGAAAATTTCCTTTGTTTTATTTGTTTTGTTGAAATCAGAAGCCCACCTTGAGAACAAGAGAATACTTTTCAAGTTCAGCAATCAGGAGCCCACCTAGAGAACAAAGGAATATATTTCAAAGTCTCAACAGTCAGGCACCCACCTAGAGAACAAGGGAAGTATAATGCACATTTTATTTTTCAAGTTTTAATATTTGGTAACATAATGTGCCCAGTCATCAAACTGGGGCAGAAAATTTTGTTTTGTCTATTTTGTCGCAATCAGAAGCCCACCTGGAGAACAAGGGAATACATTTTAAAGTTTCAGCAGCCAGGCACCCACCTGAAAAACAAGGGAAGTATAATGCAAATTTTATCTTTCAAGTTTAATCAATTATCAAACAGGGGCAGAAAATTTTCTTTGTTTTATCTGTTTTGTTGCGATTAGGATCCCACCTGGAGAACAAGGGAATACTTTGCAAATTTTAGCAATCAGGAGCCCACCTGGAGAACAAGGGAATACTTTGCAAATTTCAGCAATAAGGAGTCCACCTGGAGAACAAGGTAATACATTTCAAATTTTCAGCAATCAGGAGCCTACCTAGAGAACAAGGGAATACGTTTCAAGTTCAGCATTCAGGCGCCCACCCGGAAAACAAGGAAAGTACAATTCAAAGTTTAGATTTTAATTTTAATATTTGATAACATGATGTGCCCAGTCACCAAACTGGAGCAGAAAATTTTCTTTATTTGTCTATTTTGTTGCAGTCAGGAGCCCACTTGGAGAATAAGGGAATAATTTTCAAGCATCGCAGTCAGGAGCCCACCTGGAGAACAAGGGAATACTTTTCAAGCATTGCAATCGGGAGCTCACCTGGAGAATCAGGGAATACTTTTCAAGCATCGCAGTCAGGAGCCCACTTGGAGAACAAGGGAATACTTTTCAAGCGTCAGCAATCAGGAGCCCACCTGGAGAACAAAGGAATACATTTCAAATTTTCAGCAATCAGGAGCCTACCTGGAGAACAAGGGAATACATTTCAAGTTCAGCATTCAGGAGCCCACCTGGAGAACAAGGGAAGTACAATTCAAAGTTTAGCTTTTAGTTTTAATATTTGATAACATGATGTGCCCAGTCACCAAACTGGAGCAGGAAATTTTCTTTGTTTGTCTATTTGGATGCAGTCAGGAGCCCACCTGGAGAATAAGGGAATAATTTTCAAGCATCGCAGTCAGGAGCCCACCTGGAGAACAAGGGAATACTTTTCAAGCATTGCAATCAGGAGCTCACCTGGAGAATAAGGGAATACTTTTCAAGCATCACAGTCAGGATCCCACCTGGAGAACAAGGGAATACTTTTCAAGCATTGCAATCAGGAGATCACCTGGAGAACAAAGGAATACTTTTCAAGTGTCAGGAAACAGGAGCCCGCCTGGAGAATAGAGGCACATATTTCAAATTTCAGTAGTCAATCATCACTCGGAGGAATGGCAAGATATCTCCGATCACAATGCAAGGCAACAACAAGAATCCCATTAGAAGAATACAAGATACAAGTTCAAGGCAACACAAGAGCAAGTTTGAAGACACAAATAGGATCGTTTTTAACTCATAGATCATAGGTTAGGCTAGCTTCTTTTGTTTTACCACCGTGTAATAAGGAGATCGGCGAGCGGTAGCAGCAGCAAGCGCAATAAAATCACAGCTCCTGGTAGTCCCAGCTTCCAAACACTCCCGAATTACACTGACCTGATTCCTGTTTAGCTCAGGATATGTAGGCAACCTCTGAAGCAGGGTGCGGTCAAAACTTTTCAAAATGCTTCACAACGGAATATTTGAACGGGCAAAAATCGCTCGTATTTTCTCACTTATCTTTGCCCGAAAACTTTTCATGTTTCCGAGCAAAGAGGGGCAGCTGTGAGCACGTGACTTTTGCCCTATATATGAATTATTCCCAAAAAATTCAAATAAAATGATTTTTCTCTATTTTTTACAATTTTTGTGAATTTTGTGTCATTTTTTGGTAATTGTTGCATTTTATATGTGCATCTTAGTTCGTAAAAAATACAAAAATATGCATTTGTATTTAGGATTTAATTTCATATTTTAGGATTAATTAAGAGTTAATTTGTTTAAAAACAAAATAGGAGAAAAATAACAAAATGATACTTTTTGCATTTTTAGTTTAAATTTGTATTAGTTTGTATTTTTATTAGGAATTAATTAGGAAATCTAAATTTTATGCAATTTGATTCTCATGGTTATTTTAGCATTTTTTTTTAAAATCATAAAAAATAAAAATACAAAAATACAAGATGAAAGAAAAACAAAATTAAAAGGAAAAATAATTAAAAAAAATGATGATCTTAATAAGAGACCAAAAAATTAGGCTCATTTCAACATTGAACAAACCCATCCCAGACCAAGCCCAGGTAACCCTAAACCCGGCCTGCCCTTATTAAGCCAAAACGATATCGTTTTAGACGTCGATTAATCTCGATCGTTCAGTCCCTATGATCAAACGGCCCAAATGGCTTCATAATAGTACATAATAATGTCTGAAATTTTCAATTGATTCCAGACCAGCCCCCTCTTCCTCATACCAACCCCCCTGTAACGCCGGTGACTGCCCACCTTACCTCCGTCGTTCCCCCACCACATCTCCACCGTCCGCCGCCGGTCGGAAATCGTTGACGGCGGCGGCGATGCCCCAAATTCACCTAAAAATACACCCCAAAATCCCCTGTCCTTCCACTTTCCTACCCTCAAATCCTCACCATTTGTATCGAATTTCCGATCAAAAATCTGGCCAAAACACCACCACCTCCAAATTCGCCCAAAGTTTCACCATAGATTCCTCCCCCTCTCCTCTTTCCATATCTACGCTTGAAATCCTTTGAATCATTGCCGAAATCCTCAAATATATCAAACCCTAGGCGCCGCCGCCACCGTGCATGGCAGCGCCACCATCAAATCATCCCAAATTCACACCCAATAGTCTCCATGACCCCCTCACCTTGAATCCCAAGCCAAAAACTCTCGAATCTCACCAGGCTCTCTCAGATTTTGGATCTAGGGTTTTAAATTTTTTAACCCATTTGGAGTTTTAATAATTCGAATGATTTTTAATTAATGTTATAAGTTTATTTTTGAAAAAATAAACCTATAATATTAATTAAAATTCAACTCCAGAAATCAATCAAGTTTGAAGAATGAATTCAGTGAGTCTTCTTTCATTTTTAGTTTTGTTTTAGTCTGATTCGTGTTTTATCTGTTAATTAAGTGTAGTTAATTTCTGAATAATTTTAATTAGTAGTCTAAATACAATTCTATCTGTTAATTGTTAGTTAAATGTTTAGGTTAATTTTCATTTCTTCTAGTTTTGAGTTGATTTAGTTTAAATGTTCAACTGTTAGTTTATTTGTTAAATGTTAGTTTAATTTCATGTAGTTCCGACTATTAGTATAAGCTTTTGATCTTTGTCTCTTGATTTTAAATCTGATTGAGTTGGTGTGATTGAATAATTGTGATTTGTTATTTTAATTAGTTAATTTTTGAGTTTTAATTAATCAGTCCTAGTTAGTTTGGAATTGGTTTAGGGGATTGGCTATAGCTGTTAAAAATTTAGGTAGAATCAGTAATTTTGAGAAGTTTTCAGGGGTAGTTTAGGCATGGAAAAGGGTAGTTTTATTAGAAATGGTAAATTCAAAACTAAGGCAAGGGTAGTATAGGCATTGCATAGGTAAAAGAACACTCTAGAACCTTCTATTTAGGGGTACAAGTAGAATTTCAATGATTTTAGTGGTAGTAACTTGAGTGACAAGTCATGAAATGAGGGGTAGATAGATAAAAACTGAAAGAATTAAAAAGGGACTAGGGGTGTAAATGTAAATCTGAAGTTTCTCCCCTATCTTCTATGAAAGGCAGTCATCTCTGCCTTGTAAAAGAGTTTTGGGAGACACCCCTGAAAAATTCCAGAAGTTTTTAGCCTCTAAAATTTCCCCCAAAAGCTCTCTCTAATTTTCAGATCTAGTTTTGAAATTCAAACATCCAAAAAATCCAAAAATAACAGAAAAACCTATAAAAGAAATATTGTTTCGTTGCATTTCCTTAGGTTAATTTCGAATTATGGCTGTTGATCTGAATTTTTAACATAGATAAGTGAAGAATGACTTGAAAATTCTTTGGGTGATGGGTTTCTGAAGCTTCAGATATGTTCTGGTTTAATTTCGAGCTTGGATTTGGATTCAATTAAGTTGTTTGGGTTATCTGGTGGATTTTATTCTTCTGCGACTTATTCCTCAGCTATTTCTGAATTTATTCTGGGTTGAGATCGATTTCATTACTGTTGCTGAGTTCCAGTTGTTGCAAAATTGCTGCTGACCTCTCCTTCTCTTTTTATATTACAATTTCCAGGTACAAATTCTAAACTATGGTGCTGTATATCTAATTTGAGAAGTTGAAATGGGAATCCAGTCATTCATTTCCTGAAGTTATGTTATCAGCATGTATTGAGCTTAGTTTAGTTAAATTCCATTTCAGTAGCTAAATGCTGTAACTAAACTTGACTGTATGAATTTTTGGACTTTCTGTAGCTTATTTGCACTGTTGCGACGTGGTTCGATACGAATTTTTACGACGTTGTAATTCTTATTAAAAAATAAAAAATAAAAGCGGTTTACTAATAAGAGGCACATAGGTTAGAACATGTTTTGAAATCAGACAAAATCAAATACAACAGTTGAGCGACCACGCTAGAACCACGGAACCCGGGAATGCCTAACACCTTCTCCCGGGTTAACAGAATTCCTTACTCGGATTTCTGGATCGCTGTTAACAGAGTCATAATTTCCTCGGTTCCGGATTCAACCGGTGACTTGGGATACCATTAATCTCCGAAGTGGCGACTCTGAAATCTTAATAACTAAATCCCGTTCCGATTGTCCTTTAATTGGAAATAACTCCCTTTATTATACCCTCCTGGGGGCGTAGTAGCGAAAAAAAAGGTATGTCACCCGTTTCATTTTGAGCCCAGGCTTGTTTGTCAAGGGTAATAACATGATAATTGAAGGGTAGTTTAGGTATTTGAGGTTAAGGAATCTTTCATAACAGAATTGGAAACTTCTAGTGTAAGGGTTGATTTCATTTTTCTAATTTTTGGATAACTAACTTGGGTAACAGTCAATGAATGAAGGACTTTTAAGCAAAAAGCAAAATTGGAAAGGGATTAAATTGAAATATTTAAGATCTGAAATGCAGCCCTAAATTAGTGTTTTTAAAGGCATTTTTGGGACAAGCCCTGAGGCGAGGCGCACCAAAAATGCCCCGAGCTGATGGTGCGGGGCGAAAGTCTCAAGAGGCTTACCCCTAGCAATTCCGGGCGTACGGCCCGGCGTTCGGGGTAGGGCTGCTTATCTGGCGGATTGGACGGTTATTTACTCTTAACGGTTTGGCTTATCGGTTATTGGCTTTTAAATGTATTAATCCTCTAGCCACCCGATAAGATATCGGGCGAATTGGTATCGGCTCAGCTCTTATCGGACGGTTTATCGACCTAATTCAATCTATACTGATTTTCTTGCACCAACACTTGTGGTTAGCAAAGGAGACACATCATGGAAAGAAGACCGGTACATGGCATCTTTGCCATCCAGAGAAAAGCGGGAATATTAGTTTAGCGCGTTCCTTGCAATTCGAAGAATGTCTAAACTGTTGACACAAGACATTCTATGCTGGCCATATTCGTTCAGCTTTTCTCTTCTTGCCATTTTCTC